>MU223914.1:1567052-1579625 GCA_018584345.1 Thuja plicata | reverse complement strand
GATATAGTATTCTGGAGTGCTCGGTAGACTCTGTAAATTGCTTCTCTTACCGTCTGAACTCGGTAGACTCGGTAAACTGCCTGCTGAACATTCTGAGCTCGATAGACTCTGTCTAATGACTGATATGACATTCTTTACTCGGTAGACTCTGTCTGATGACTGATATGACATTTGTGTAACATCAAAGACAATACACAATTTAAACAATTGTATCCAACATTCATGAGTTTAGGAAAATCTCTTACAATATTAGTAGTGCTAACCTTCACCATCTTATCAAATTTTACATTACAAAATATTCTATGCCACAACCAACTGTCATCAACCTTTGCAATCAGACATTTGTTCTCAATAGTTTTCAAATGAAATAAATTACCATCAGTTTGTGTACCTGATGTAATGATATTTCCATTGCTTCCAATGATTTTTCACACTCCTACAAATTCCAATTTATATCCCTTGTCTAGATGTCCAATGCTCAACAAGTTATGGCTTAATCCTTCAACATACAGAACATCATTAGTACTATTTTTACCATCAAGAGTAATATATCATTTCCATTTTATCAAGAAAGGCATGTTGTTACCAATCCTAACAACACCACCATCATAATATTCAATCTTCACAAACATATTTTTATCACCAGTCATATGATGTGAAAATCCACTATCAATGACCCATTCATCTCTTTTAACAACATGTGAAACCAATGCTTTCTCTTCCTTAGGATTTTCTTCTTTGATAGAAATAAACACAATCTCTTCATCACTAGCACTAGATTCAACATCAGTCACAACTTCTTTAGTAGCATAAAAACTTCTATGACCCTTAGGATGAAATTTCTTAGATTTGACCTTATATTCCTTCAATACTTCATTTGGAAATATAGATGCAATATGACCAATATTATTACAAGAAAAATATTTCAAAGGTAACTTCCCTTCATACTTACCAAATCCTTTAGGAAATCTTCTTGCGATCAAGGATTCAATTTCATCGATCTATCTTTCATCTTCCATGATCTCTTCCCATTGATTAGAATAGTCACTATATTTTATTACTCTAGAAGAGCTCTCTCCCTGATTATGCTTGGTGATGCTAGCTTTGAATGTAGTTTCAACCTTTGGAAGTTCCTTAGTAAGAGAGGTCATCTCATAAGCACATAGTGTACCCATTAGGGCTTCTCTTGTAATGTCTTTCACAATCATCATTTCTTCAATATCTATAACACACACACAATGATCTCAGAATTTTTTATATGACCTCATTATCTTCCAAGTTACCACCAACACATTTAATTGAACTAACCAAATCATTCACCCTCTAAATATAGGATGAGATAGTCTCTCTTTTTCTCATCTTCATATTTTTCATACTTTGCTTTCATTCCCTGCAACTTAGCTTGATTTGCATATTTTTCACCCTCATAAATAGTTTCAAGTTTAGTCCATACCTCATGTGATGTCCTAAATCCATAGATGTGAGAATATTTTGTATCTGATAGGGCACTGACCAAAGCTTCCCTTGCTAACATATTTTACTAAAATTTATTTTTCTCATCAACGGTAGCCTAAGTTAGATCGTTAGAAATAGAAAAAGCTGACTCTATGATCTCCCAATATTCACTCCAATATAATTAGATAAGGATTCATCTAATCCTTCCATATAAGGTAGTTTGTTCCATCAAAATTCAGACTATCTTTCCTAATGCTTTCATGTCAGATCTCCTTCAATATATTAAGCTCCTTGAAAGGACTTAACTCACATACCAATTGTTTTTTCCCAAAGAAGAAACGAATGTTAGGAATAACATTCCACAAGACAATTGAGAGGGGGGGTGAATTAGTTGTAATCTAGATTATTAAAATTTATGCTTTATAAACAAAATCTACAAATGTAAATGATAACACAGTAAAATCCAACACCATAAAACAATATTTTTTGTCAAGGAAACCCTGTTCAAGGTAAAACCCTGGTGGGAATTAACACCCACAAATAATATACTGAGAGTGTAGTATCCATGTTAAAAGATATTAGCCCTATTAGGAGCTTGTTACAATATTATAGTACAAAGTCCCTTTTAGGATTCAAAGAAAATAGTAGGCTCACTGCCAAGGCACACTACCCAAAGAAGGTTAAAGCCACCCTCAAGGATTCACAATCTAAATCAAATGTATAAAGCAAATACACATTCCAGCGAATTGTCTGATAGCAATTGTCTTTGCTTGGTCAGTTCCAATGAAATATCAACTCTGCCTGTATCCAGTAGTCAAAAAGCTTTGTAGTTTCCACACTTCTCTTTCTTTTTCTTTCTCTATCACACTTCTCCACAAGAAATTGTCATTACCCTCTTACAATAATTTATTAGGTCAGCCAATTAAGCTTTCCTAATACATAATTAACTAGGTCGGCCAATTAAAGCTTTCCATCATAAAAATAATTGCATAGCCCCTTGCTAAGATACACATGGTATCTATAACAAGTATACAACATTTACAATCCATTACATATACTTCCAGATCTGTAATTCATGCTCACAATTAATTTCACACGCTACATGTCTTAAGTCAGTCAAGAAATAGGTCTTCTCCAGAATAGATGCCACAACTGATGTCATCAGTATCCAATCAACAATCAAACTCAACCCATTACTCTACCATATGTCAGATTTCCATTAGTAAGCTCACAATTTCTGAAATATCTTTGCCAGAAAGATATACTTGAAACATAGAGGCCTGCTCTGTCTAGAATCACAGTTACAATCCAAAAAACCAATCTTAACCAAATCAATTATAACATCAACAGAATGTAACATAAAGCCAAGGGACCTTAGGAATAAGGTCAGTACACATCCTTCTACATAAATTTGACTTTGATCATTTTTAATCATCCATACAGTGTCTGTACACTCCTTCTAGTTAAGTAGCCAATCTGTCTTCTCCATAGAAATATATGTTGACATAAGTGATAAAACATGAATATCAACAGCATGATAAGTAACCAAAACTGATATCATCCAAAAATCTCCCCCTTTGGCATTGATGGAAACATATGGGAAAATCCATATGCATCAACCCAAAAGTACTCTCTCTCATTACAATCTTCTCAATATCCTCAACACAAATCTCCCCAAAATAGTAGGGATTTTCACATAGATTCCTTCCCCCTTTGGCAGCAATGGCAAAGGGTGCCATAATTCACCTGTGGTCTTCTGTAAGATGTAGCTTTTTCAAATTTTTATGTCCACTCAGCTAGGTGCAAGATCACCCAAATGTACTCCATCGTATTCTTCTGCGATCACTCCCCCTAAGGAGTAGATCCATACATCAAGTACAGAGAATGATATAGCTCTAAGATCCACTGGATTGATGCACATCTTCATCATTTATTTTTCACTAGGAGGGGCCATCCCCCCAAGTATGCCTTTGAGATATTCAAAATCATCTTTTGGGAAAGGTTTAGTAAATATATCTGCTATATATTCCTTTGTGCTAATATACTCCAGTTTAATCTCTCTATCTGCTACCTTCTCCCTCAAGAAATGATACTTGACAAAAATATGTTTAGTCTCTAAATGCATTATAGGATTCTTTGACATATTCATTGTGTTGGTATTATCACAATAGATAATCACTGGTTCTTTGAAAATTATTCCAATGTCCTTTAGCATTTGTTTCATCCAAACAACTTGTGTACATTTTATTGCAGCAGCAACATACTCTAACTTAGCAGTAGATTGAGAAATATAGTTCTGCTTCTTGCTCAACCAAGAAACCAGCCTTTTTCCAAGGAAAAATGCACCACCACTTGTACTCTTCCTTTCATCCACATTACCCACCCAATTAGCATCAGTAAAATCCTGCAATGTAAAATCGTCAGATTTTTCATACCATAATCCATATTCTACTATTCCTTTCAAATATCTGAAAATTCTTTTCATAGCAGAAAAATGTGTCTCTTTAGGATCTTCCTAATATCTAGCCACAATTCCAACTGCATTGGTAATGTCTGGTCTAGTGTGTGTTAGATATTGTAGACCTCCAGTCATTGATCTGTACTTAGTCTTCCCAACACTTTGAGTTTCATCACTTTTAGTCAGTTTGTTCCTTGTTACCATGGGTGTACCAATAGGTTTACAATATTCCATTCCAAATTTCTTCAAAATTTCCTTAAGATACTTGGTCTAAGATATAAAAATGTCATTCTTACTCTAATTAATTTGCAAACCAAGAAAAAATTTCATCTCACCAATCATTGAAAATTCAAACTCATTCTCCATTTCTTCAGCAAACTTCTTGCTCATTTTATCATTGCCTCCAAAAATGATATCATCAATAAAAAATTCTATAATTAAGATTCCATCTTCATCAGTTCTTAAATATAAATTACCATTTGCATCACCTTTTCTAAAACCAAGACAAAGTAGATGTTTATCTAGTCTTGCATATCATGCCCTTGGTGCTTGTTTCAATCCATATAGTGCCTTCTTCAGTCTGCAAACCATGTTTTCATCATCTGTCAAAGGAAAACTATCAGGTTTCTCAATGTACACTTCTTCTATATCACCTTTCAATAATGTTGACTTCACATCCATTTGATACACTTTGAAGTCTTTATGTGCAGCATAAGCAAGGGATAGTCTCATAGCTTCCAATCTAGCAACAAGTGCAAATTTTTCTTCATATTCTATGCCTTCTTGTTATGAGTAGCCTTTACATACCAGTCTAGCCTTGTTTCTTACCATTGTGCCTTCTTCATCCATTTTGTTTCTGAAACCCCACTTAGTGCCAATCACATTTTTGTTCTTAGGTCTTGGAACCAATTCCCAAGTAATTTTTTTCTTTATTTGTTCTATTTCTTCTTCCATGGCTTTATTCCAAGATTCATCTCTACATGCTTCATCTGTAGTCTTTGGTTCAACTTGAGAAATCAAACAGATCTCATCTCTAACTCTAGATCTAGTCATCATGCCTTTTCTTGCATCACCAAAAATTTGATCTTCAGGATGGTTTTTCTTAACATACCTTGGTGTCTTCAATGTTTTAGTAGCTTTGACATGTTCTTCTTCTTCAATATCATTTTTGATCATCAAGGGTCCTTTAGGTTCAGTAGCAACTTCTCTTGCTTCTGTTATCTGACCATAATCATACATTCTTTCTTGAATTTAAAATTTTCATCTATCCTCACATTGGTGCTTTCAATCAGTTTCCTCAGTCTCAGATTGAAACATTTATATGCTTTACTCTTAGTGGAATAACCAAGAAAGATTCTTTCATCACTTCTAGCATCAAACTTGCCTATCTCATCATCTCTATTGATATAACATTTACTACCAAATATTCTAAAATATTTCATAGTAGGTGCATGATCAAACCATAATTCATATGGAATTTTATTTGTACCTTCTCTGATCTGAATTATGTTTAATGTGTACATAGCAGTGCTGACCGCTTCTCTCCAATGAACATGTGACACATTTCCTTCCAGCAATATAGTCCTTGCAGCATCTAATATGGTCATGTTTCTTCGCTCTACTATCCCATTCTATTGTGGAGTTCTAGGAGCTGAAGTTTGTCTATGTATTCCATTTTCTTCATAGTATGTATTAAACAGTTCTGATGTAAACTCTCCTCCTCCATCTGATCTCAAACACTTCATTTTTAAACCAAATTCATTCTCAACTTTCTCTTTAAATATCTTGAACTTTTCAAATGCTTCAGATTTCTCTCTCAAACATGTAACCCACATCATTCTATAAAATTCATCAACAAAAAGTATAAAATACCTTTCACCATAGTATAATCTTGGTCTTGTAGGACCACACAGATCTGTATGCACCATATCCAACTTCCATTTTTCTGAATAAGCTTTTCTCTTGAAAGTGCTTCTATTTTTTTTCCCCATAACACATTCTCTACACATAGTGTTAGATGGTTTTACAATTCTAGGTAGATCTCTTACTGCTTTTGTCATACTTTCCTTCACAATGTTATCAAAATTAACATGACAAAATCTTTTGTGCCATAACCAACTATCATCAACCTTTGCAATAAAACAAGAAGCTTCAGATGTGTTTAACTCAAATACATTACCTCTGGATTTAGTACCAGATGCTATCAAGTCTCTTGTTTTTCTCTTGATAGAACATTTTTCATTTATGAAGTTCAGTTGATAACCCTTGTCCACTAGCTGTCCAACACTCAAAAAATTGTGCTTAATTTCGTCAACAAGTAATACATTGTCAGTGTTAGTCTTTCCATCCAAGGAAATAGATCCAATTCCAATAATTAGTTTAGGACTATTGTCACCAAATCTAACAACACCACCATCATGTCTTTTCAAACTCACAAACTTATTTTTATCTCCGGTCATATGATGTGAAGAACCACTATTTATGACCCATTCAGATTTATTTTTAACTCGGGAAACTAATGCTATTTCTTCATGCATAGGTTCATCATATTTAATAGAAATAAATCCAATTTCATCATAGTCACCATCTTCATCATCAGATATACCTTCACTAGCATAATAACATTCCTTATCCTTTGAGAACTTAGAATTGAAAAACTCAGTTTTGTGCTTTGGAATTCGTGTAGGACATCTGGATGCAAAATGACCAATCTTGTTGCATGAAAAACATTTCAAAGGTAAATTTCCCTCAAACTTACCCTTACCTCTCTTTTCTCTTCTGGAAATCAGTGCTACAATTTCATCTAGCTTTCTTTCTTCTTCCTGTATTTGTTCCCATTCATCAGCATAGGCTCCAATTTATTCTCTTAGATCATTTCTGCTCGTGCTTGCATTTCCAGGTAAGATTATTTTTCTTTTGTGCACAGTTGCTTTGAAGGCTAACTCAACCTTATTTAAATTATCTCCCAATTCTATGGCTTCAAATGTAGTTATCTTTCCAATCAACATCTCTCTAGTGAATTTTGGTGTCAAAGGTATGATCTCCTCTATAGCCTAAACCTTGGTTCTATATGCAGGTGTCAAAGATCTGAGTATCTTTGCAATCACTTCTTCCTCACTATAAGTTCCTCCAGAGTTCCTAATACCAGTAACTACATCAATAATTCTCTATCCATATGCTCTAATTTTCTCATGTTCTCTCATCTTCAGTGATTCCATCTTTGTCTTCCAGTTCTGTAACTTTGCTTGCTTTGTAAACTTGTATCCAACATATAGTGCTTCCAATCTTGTCCAGATTTCATGTGTAGAGTCCAAGTCCTTTACTTCAATAAATTCTCCTTCTGATAGTGCATTGATTAAGGATTACCTTGCAACCATATTGCATGAGAATAGCTTCTTTTGATCTTCAGTGTATTTCTCTAATTCATCCTCAGTTGCTACCTTTTCCTTCTTCTTTGTTATGATCCAATAATCAATTCCCAAACATAGCAAATGTGTTCTCATCTTGTTCTACCAACTGTCAAAGTTTTCAGGATCAAACTTTGGACTATCCTTCCTATAGTAAGTCATCTTCAAGATCACCTCAAGTTTTTAAACTTTCTCTCAAAGGACCAATAGCTCTTATGCCAATTGTTAGGAATAATAGTCCACAAGACAACTAAGAGGGGGGTGAATCAGTTGTATTCTAGATTATTAAACTTTATAGTTTATAAACCAAATCTGCAAATGTAAATGATAACATAGTAAAAGCCAACACCATAACACAATATTTTTTATCGAGGAAACCATGTTAAAGGTAAAACCCCGATGGGAATTAACACTCACAAATAATTTACTAAGAGTATAGTATCCCTATTAAAAGATATCAGCCCTATTAGGAGCTTGTCACAACATTACATTACACATTCCCTGTTAGGAGACAGACCATGTTAGGAGTCAAAGAAAATAGTAGGCTCACTTCCAAAGCACGCTGCCAAAAGAAGGTTAAAGCCACCCTCAAGGATTCACAATTTGAATCAAGTGTATAAAGAAAATACACATTCCAGAAAATTGTCTGATAGCAACTATCTTTGCTTGGTTAGTTCCAATGAAGTATCAACTCTACTTGTATCCAGCAGTCAACAAGCTTCGTAGCTTCCACACTTCTCTTTCTTTTTCTTTCTCTATCACACTTCTCCACAAGAAATTTTCATTCATATATACCCTCTTACAATAATTTATTAGTTTAGCGAATTAAGCTTTCCTAATACATAATTAACTAGGTCGGCCAATTAAGGCTTTCTATCATATAATTAATTACATAGCCCCTTGCTAAGATACCCATGGTATCTATAACAAGTATACAACATTTACAATCTATTACATATACTTCCAGATCCGTAATTCATTGTCATAATTAATTTTACATGCTACATGTCTAAAGTTGGCCAGGAAATAGGTGTTCTCAAGAATACATGCCACAACTGACATCATCAGTATCCAATCAACAATCAAACTCAACCCATTACTTTACCATATGTCGGTTGTCCATCAGTAAACTTGTAAGTTCTGAAATATCTTTTCTAGAAAGATATACCCAAAAAATAGAGACCTTCTCTATCCAAAATCACAGTTACAGTCCAGAAAACTAGTCTTCACCAAATCAACTGTAACATCCACAGAATGTAACATAAATCCAAGCGACCTTAGGAATAATGTCAGCACACATCCTTCTGCATAAATCCAACTTTGATCATTCTAAATCATTTGTACAGTGTCTGTACACTCCTTCCAGTTAAGTAGCCAGTCTGTCTTCTCCATGGAAATATATGTTGACATCAATGACAAAACATGAATATCAACAACATGATAAGTAACCAAAATTGATATCATCCAACAAAGAACAACTAAGACGGGGAGTGAATCATTTGTACTAATATTTATTAAAACTTTAATAATTGAATCACTTACAGATCAAAAAGATAAAACAATAATGCAAGATCCATAATACACAACTCACAACACCATATTTTTTCATGAGGTAACCCAGTTAGGGAAAAGCCCCAGTGGGATTCAAACCCAAAAGATAAATGTACTCTACTAAAAGTATTACCTAGTTAAGACAAAATAAGAAAAAATAAGAGTGCCCTTTCATCTACATACCCACTTCCTAGATAACACTACTCACAATACAATGATCTGGCCCTTAGTCAGGTTCACCGATCAATCACTGATAATAGTTACAAAGGGTGGAAAAATTGTCCAATACAACTAAAATGACTAACAATGTCTTTTGTTATTATATAGTTCCAATGAAGTACAATTTCTTCCTTAGTTGCATATTACAAAATTATCTCTCTGATATATCCACACCACACTTTGTAATCACAAATGATTTTCATTTATACATATTATAATGAATGATCAATAACAAGGTCGGCCTAGACCTATAAAAATAAATGATATAAACATTAAGTTCAAACACCAAAGAGATCCAAATTAAGTCATCCAAGACTTAGATAAGACCCAAAACATCATCCATGAACATGAAAAAGATTTTCCTAATCCATATCAAATATTGCAACATGCTACTTCACCAATTCGGCTAAGACCTAAATGAAGAAATACCAACACGCATAACAAATCACAAAATGTGATCACCTTGATCAATGCTAACAAACAATACATTCATATAATGATCCAAGAACACCAACAAGAAACATTAATAAACTATCAAATATCTCAACCTCAAAATCCAAACTCATCTTTGTATTGTTCATCATGAACACTAAAATATGTCACACCAAAAATATAGCTTTCCAAACTCTAAATCATGAGCAATACTAGCTGTGAAAACAACCTTAAGTCCCAAAGAATCCACCAATTTTTCATCCACTGAATTAACCAAATTGATCCATACCAAAGAAAAGACTCAACCTCTGAAACATCCTAAATAGTAGGAACACTAAAATACTAGCACCCAATAAATCAATAATAACTCACTCAAACTATAATGCAAAGCTCTATACGTTGACCAAAATCAACTATAGACATATTTGAACCATCACATATGATTGCTTCAGAATATCAATAGAATATCACTTAAACAACTTAAATCCTCTCAACTGAAAAAATAAATTGTCTGCAACAATAATAGAATGTAGACATCATTGACAAAGCATTAATGTCAGCACACATAGACAAGGTCTAATAAACAATCTTTGACATGTTCAACAATCTTCCAACATGATCATGTACCAAAGGAGAAGAAGACAAAATTGGATAACAAATTTTTTAACTATATATTCATCAGATACAGTTACAATGTGAAAGGATACAAGATTTGGCATCCTGTTGCACAAAATGTATTTTATTATAGAAGTGTTATTTTTAGAGAAACTAAGCCTTATTTTATTACAATGCAACCAGATCAAATAGAAGAAAAGAAATATGTGATTCAACTACCTTTTACATCAGACAAATTTGAATCAAGGACCCTATAAAGACAAGAAGTTGATAAGAGATCTATGAGCTCTAAATCATTAGAGGGAGAAGAGGAACCTGAACCTAAGCTTGTTCGAAGGTCTACTAGACAAAGGAAACCACCTGAAGTTATGGATATTATCCTGATGATTGGAGCTGCATATTTTCTTTGAAGGATAATATTGATGAACTAATATTTGTAGAAGAGGCTCTTGGTATGAATGATTCAAAGTCCTATAAAATAGCCATGAATGAAGATATTGAAGCTCCTAAAAATAATGATACATGGGATCTTATACCATTGCCTAAAGGACATAATCTTGATAGTTGTAAAAGGGTGTTTGAAAAGAAGATAGGTTTAGATGGAAGAATTGATATGTACAAAGAACAATGGGTTGCAAAAGGTTACTCCTAGGTTGAGGGAGTATATTATGGTGAATTTTTTTTTCTCCTTTAGCCAAAATGAAATCCATTCTTTTTTGCTTTCTATTGTAGAAGCTTATGATCTAGAGATTAAGCAAATAGATGTGAAAACAACTTTCCTTCATGGGGATTTTGAGGAAGAAATTTACATGACATAGCCAGAGAACTATGTGTTGAAAGGTAAAATTAATTTGGTATGTAAGTTGAAGAAGTCCTTGTATGGTTTAAAATAGAGTCTTGGGATGTGGTACCAAAAGTTTGATATGTATGTATTGATTTTGGGATTTTTGCAGTCTAAATCTAATCACTATATATATTTCAAATCTGATGGTGATTTTTTCCTGGTTATTACCTTGTATGTTGATGACATGTTTATTAGCAAAGTAAAATGTTTGATTGTAGAATTAAAATATCAACTCTTAGCAAAGTTTGAAATGAAATATCTTAGTGCAGCAAGGTACATTCTAGGGATGGAGATTATAAGAGATTGGATTCTAGAATGTTGTGTGTTCTTGTTATGATCAGAATAAATATTTCTAGTTCATAATGTCCTACATCCCCATTAGAGATGGAAGAAATGAGTCAAATACCATATTGAAGTGCTATTGTAATTTTGATATATGTTATGATATGTACAAGATCAGACATTGCCCAAGTAGTAGGAATACTTTCCTGTTACATGTCTAATCCATGAATAGCACGTTAGGATGAAACAAAAAGAGATTTTAGATACTTGTGGGGTACCTCAAAATACACTATATGTTTTCATGGAACATGAAATGAGAATTCCTTAGATAGTGGAGGCTATGTTGATTAAGACTGAGCTAGAGATATTGATAAAAGAAGATCTACCAGTACATATGTGTTTACATTGTCTAGTGGTGCAATCAGTTGGAAGAGAAAGAAACAGGTTGTTTCACTTTGTCCACTACATAGGTGGAGTATATGGCAACTACTCACATCTTCAAGGAATCCATTTGGCTCGAGAGATTGTATTCAGATATAGAGTTCAGATAAAGTGCAATGACAATTTATAGTGATAGTCAAAAGGAAATATGCCAAGCAAAGAACCCAAAATTTCTTGCCAAGATCAAGCAGATTAATGCACAATATCATTCTGTGAGACATGTGGTTAAGGATGGAAAGGTAAAGCTAGAGAAGATAGAAACTTTTGTGAATGTTTTTTATTCATTAACTAAGCCCATTAGCACAAAGGAGTACAGATGGTGTTCAGAGTCTATGGGTCTTTTGGCCCCTAGCAGTTAAGTACATGATAATATGGATCCCTTGACTCTTTCAAGGTATTCGACAAGTGGGACAATGTTGAAGAACATGTGTCTCAACCTTTCAATTTTTCTTATAAATAGTTCCAAAAGGTAGCTAGCAATTTTCTGTGTCCATGCCTCGAAAAAAGGTATATTAGTTGTCAAAATATGTTTTGTCCGTACTATAATATAGGAGGTAAATTTTTTGAGATTATATGACACATTTGATGACAATTGTAAGGGTCAAATATATGGGATGACTTTGGATGTGAGAGTATATTTTTAACTTGGATTTTGCCTATCTTGGGAAACACATGTCAAGGATGGGAAACACATGTCAATGAGGTTTTGCTCATGGTTTTGTGATTGAATTATGATTATAGACCTCCTTGGTTGGTGATTGTAATTGGACCATAATTCAAGGTTAAATTTGAATTTGGGTCCCTTGCATTGCCCTAGGAGGTCTATATTGAGATCTCTATATAAACACTCTCTTTTGCCTTCATTTGGA
>MU223914.1:1517886-1550429 GCA_018584345.1 Thuja plicata | reverse complement strand
GAAATTAAATTAATTTAATTGAAATTAATTTAATTGGAAGAATTTAATTAGTAAGTTTAAATATTTGAATTTAAACTATAGGAAATTGAATTTAATTAATTAATTAATGGTAATTAATCAATTAAGGATAATTAATTAAATAAAATTAATTATTTAATTAATTTCAGGAATTTGATTAGATGATTTGGGGAATGAATTTGGAGGAAAATAGATGATAAATTAATGATTAAAAAATCATTAATTAATAGATGAAAATTAGTGTTTTTAATGTCAAGTCGCAAGCCTGTCCATTTTAGGGTGTCTACATTTGCCCCTCTTTGATGTGATGTGACTTGTCACAGTGTGTTAAAGATTATTTGAATTTTAGCTTGCCCCAGGTTGCCCTGGTTATAGTAGGTATATTTATGCCCCCTCAACAAATTCGAGAGAAAAAGTCATGACATGAGCGTTAATTTGTTGAAACTACAATTTATGAATCTGGGTAGCTGATTGATTTGAAAAATGCTTTATATTGCCTCTGATATTGACTATGGAAGTTTTCGGGGACCGGGAAGAAAAATCAGACCTCTTAGAGAAATTAGGGTTTTTGGAAACCCCTATAAGTAGCCAAGAGAGTCATTCATTTGTCACATTGCCTTCTTGGAGCTCTTGAAATCTTGGTGAGTTTGTCTTTAGTTTTCTTTGCATTTTTCTCCTATTTTTGTGTGATGGCAGGCCTTTTCTAGAGTGACACACATATCCGATCGAGTCTAGACATATCAGAGGCCAGCTGGTGCAGGACATCTAGTGAGTTTTATCCCTTTGCATTTCATTAATGCATTTATTTCTCGCTTTTAAAATTTGTTGTTTTCTGATATTTTGCATAATGTACCGCAATCGTCTGCAGTTTTGCCACAATTGTGGTTTGAATGTCTCAATTGCAGGCTCAGTGCCACAATTGATAAGTGTTCCACACTTGCCTTGTTTGTATGTCGCAATTGCTTTTTATTTTTTGCAATTGACTGTTGGGTTTTTCAATCGCATAAGTGGACCGCATGTATAGGTTTTATTGCCGCAATTTCTTTTTTTAACAATTTTCCTGATTTTCGTGTCTCATATCTGCTCATTCTAGTTGTTGATACTTCCTTTAATGACTAAAACTGATGTATTGTTGTGTGCAATTCACTGAGAGGATTTTGTGTTGTCAGGATTCTAGACCGGTGGGGTTTGTATACAGGTTCTAGCTATCGAAGGATGAGAGGTCAGTTCTTAGGGCCTTAGGTTTGTACTGGATCTATTATATGCCATAGATCATGACCTATAGGGGTCTGATCTCAGCTCTTGTAGAGTGCTGGCATTCTGAGACATGCACTTTCTGGTTTCCCACTAGAGAGTGTACTGTTACGTTGGAGGATGTGTACCACATCCTTCAGCTTCTGATCTAGGGTGCACTTGTGGAGCATGCTACCCGACCTGGCATTGTTGCTTTGACTGAGCTATCTGGATTGCCTTGAGATCAACTTGGTTTATCTAGTGCCTATGATATTTCATGGTCCCAATTTGGTTTGGGCCTTGATAGGTTGTCCACCCTACTAGGTAGTTTGATATGTGGCATCTTATGCCCTGTTCGACGCCAGCATGGATTTTCTGTCGGCTTTGATTCCGTTTTGCACAGTATAGTCTGTGATCATACTATTTATGCATGGGGGCCATGTATGTTGGTGCATATACACTTTCATATGTTTTACATGACTTACCTTAATGGTAAGTCACTCAGTTGTGGTGCTACCCTCCTGCAAATATGGGCGTGGGAGCACATTGTTGTATGTCGTCCTGTTGGTACATGTGATCTTCCTATAGACAGGCCATATATTTTCATGTATGATGGAGCTATCGTTCAGACCCACATGGGGCATTTGATGTACTAGCGTCAGCAGTTAGACATGATGCCTTATTTCATTTGGAGACCATATAGGGAGTGCCCCATTTGGGATGGAGAGGGTGTTACGACAGTTTGGGGAGAAGAAGGATGTTTCTGATACATATGCCTATTTTATCATAAGTTGAGGGATGCTACGGTATGGGGTGGCATTGTTTCACTAGATGCTACTCAGACTGAGTTTGTAGGTCTACTTCCTATTGCTTGGACATGGCGATCTACCACTGTAGATGCAGGTATGTTTGTGTGATGATATTTTGTGTAATTCCTTTACTGCTTTCTTAGTATATGTTCTTTATGATACTTGTTTCTTTATCTGATGTTGTACTAATATTGAATGTGATATTTTGTAGGCACCACTCCTTATTATGATGCTTGTTGGGCACATACTCGGCCAGTTCCTCTTACAGACATCTCTCGCCCTATTGCTAGGACCATCATGAGGAGGCATCATCGGGTACGACAAGGCAGGGGGTCAAGATGGAGGGAGAGATGGTAGCTGAGATGGAGGTAGGGTTGGTGGTCAAGATGGCAGATGGGACAGAGGTAGAGATGGGGGACAAGGGAGGGGAGATGATGGGGGAGATGATACTAGTCCTAGGGGTTTTTGTGGTGGAGTTTGAATGAAGGGTGGGCGGAGTGGTATTCGGACCAGTACTCAGAGAGTTGGTTTGAGTGTTGTTTTGGAGGACGAGGAGGTGATGGAGGAGGAGGCACCTTAGTTAGTGTGGAGAGTACATTGATGGACTGGTGTTGTTTTGGCTCCAAGGACGGAGGATAGGGTGCTTGTAGAGGATGTAGATATTGAGATAGGGGATATAGATGTTGAGGCTTTGGATGCTCAAAGTGCAGGTATGAGCTCATCTACTGGTAGTGGCAGTACAGGCAGTAGTATTGGGGATAGTTCGAAGAGTGAGGATTATTATTGGGTGGTGAGGGGGAGGGGAGATGAGGGTTTGGGTGACAAAGGTGAGGAGGGGGATATGGATGTTTCCATGGGAGGGATGGATGTAGATCCTTCTGATCTAGAGAGACTTACACAGCAGATTTCTAATTTATAGGCCAGGCTTGCCTCCTCTAATGCACATGCCACTACTTTAGAGGCTTGAGTGATAGCAGATGATGCCAAGACAGTGGCGGCAGAGGCTATAGAGCAACAGGCTTGAGATAAGGTCCAATCTTTTATAGACAGTGTACAAGATGCTTGTCACCAGGATGTTTTGGATCAGTACTATAGATTTGGGTGTGATGCTCAAAGAGAGATTGAGTACTGGAGGTGCCACTATGAGGGTGCAGTTCTTACAGAGTAGAGAGTGCCTAGTTATACAGCTTCTCAGAGATCCAGTAGGGCTCAGAGATCATAGAATAGTGGTTTTGCCACTCTTAGTTCATCGCAAAGACCTGTTGCTGATATGCCACCCCCTCGTCCACCTGGCAGCGAGGGTGGGGGTAGCACATGTTGATTTTGATATCTCTCCATCATGTACCAATTTTTTAGTGATTTTTATTTGATATACTCTAAGTCTTATCCATTTTTGTATCCCGACAAACTGATATTTATTTATATATATGTTGATTACCTTCCTTTGTTCAAACTTATGACCGTTCATTGTACTCAGATATTTTGATTTATATGAGATGTAGCTAGTGATTTGATATGATGTGCATTGGTTTACTTGCTATATGTATGATTCTACATGATTTGGCTTAGGTGATGAAAATATATGTGCAATATGATTCTATTATGCAGACTCGTAGATGGATGATTTACTTTTCCTATGATACTGACATGTGTATGCAAGATGGTGGAAATGAAATGCATGTTTTATATGAGATTCTTATGGATTCATGTGCTATATGATTTATCATGTATGAAACTACTATGTTTTTCATTTTTTTGATGCACTTTAATTGAATGGATGCAATCTATTATGCACAAAATATCTGAGTAATGCATGTGTTAATTAGAAGGAAGTTAGTTTGGATAGATGTTCTCTGAGATTGATCTAATTGATATGGAAGTTACTTTCTTTTTTATTTTTTATTTTTTTGCTTTTTTCGATAGATATGGATTGATAGAAAGGATGAGTGTCCCAAGTCACTGCCCCTATTTCCAATATTTGTCATTATTGCATCTTTTTTTTTTTTTGAAATTCTGAAGAGTGTCCAATGCATCCAGATCACATACCATCTGGATACCACCATAACCTCTTGATAAGAAAAAGGATTAGAGAGACTGAATAGAAAGAGAACTTAGTTCACCCAAATATTGACCATCTGGGTTCAACCATGTTCCCTATTTGAAAATAAAGAGAGCCAAAAGAACCCAGATATTGACCATCTAGATACCGCTTTTTCCTCTGAATTATCTGGAAAAAAAAAAAAGGAAACCAAGATAGAACTCCTATGCCCCCAGAGTCCATCTAGATAACACCCTGAGCTCTTGATTTCGTAAATAAAAAGACCAAAGTAAACAAGATAGAACTCCTATGCCCCTAGAGTCCATCCTGATAGCATTGTGAGCTCTTGGTTGCAAAAAAGAAAAGACCATAGAAACCAAGATAGAACTCCAATGCACTCAGAGTCCATCATAATAGTGTTGCAAGCTCTTGATTCAAAAAACTAAATATGAAAATAAAAGAGAAGGAATGTCCAATTCTTTCCCTGGGTTAAGCTCAGATCATGGAACTGTGCGGCTGCCAAATAAGTGCCAGCACCTACTGCATTTATCCTAAATCACTATGGCCTTGAAATCAAAGTGAACATTCAA
Organism: Thuja plicata; assembly: GCA_018584345.1. NCBI lineage: Eukaryota > Viridiplantae > Streptophyta > Pinopsida > Cupressales > Cupressaceae > Thuja > Thuja plicata. The sequence goes on along the minus strand of MU223914.1, from coordinate 1,545,741 downwards.
CAGACAGCAATCAAAGAAAATAAGTCATGATCTATCATAGCTACTCTCCTCACATGGTGGATCCTCGAGTAGCATAAGAACATAACTACATAATATAGACTAACATCTTATCGACTGACTGACCTAGTCAAAATTTTTGGATTGTTCCTTGATTCAGTTGGATTCTCTTGTTTAGCTCAACTCTTTAATAGGCTTGATTGGCTTGATTGCTTGATTTCTTGAGTGCATCTGGTTTTAGTAATAGATGACTCATATAAGACTGACCTATCTGGTTTTGAGTGTAACCATCACTATGTAAGACGATTAATAGGATTTGATTGATTTGATCGATTTTGATGGTTGATTAGGTTGTGTCAGATGGGCCCAATGTTGATTCACAAAGTGCATGATTGTGACATTTGATAGACTGGCTTGGTCACCGGTTGCTTGTTGATAGATTTGAGAGATTGATAAAGTTGTGTCATATGGGCCCAATGCTGATCCGCAAAGCTCATGATTGTGACATTGATTGACTAGGCATGATTTCCCTTTTCTCTCTTGATAACCGAGTTGGATTTATCGCTTGGGATTTTGCAAATTTTTTATTATTTTTTATGAAGATTTATTTTCTCAGAACATTTTGATCTTTTTAGGATTTTTGATGAGTTTTCTGATTTTTGGGTATTTTTTCAAGACATTTAGAATCACCCCCTAGTTTGGTGGACCAGTTTTAACCATGGATCAATGTTGGGTGCTCAAAGGGTGTTTGTACTTCTAGATATAGCTTGGGTAGTCATTATTTCCTTTAGTGGGTTCCAGCTTGTGATCTTGGAGTTCATTGATGGTGAAGCTGGATTTGAACACTTGGCACCTGTTTGCCAGGTTTTCACCAAGGTACCTACTCAATAGCGCTTGTTTGCCAGGTTTTCACTGAGAGAGAAATTTTGTTTTTCTTTACTTTTTTTTCTTTCTTTTTTTATTTTTTTGTTGTCGCCAAGGTGCCTGATTGCTAGGTTTTCACCAAGGTAACATTTTTTTTTTTAATTTTTTTGGTATTTTTTGGATATGTAGATAGGTGCCATAACCATAGAGGCCTCAAGCATAGAACCTTTTGAGGTGCATGTTGTTGATGTATCTGGGGAGCTGATCTCCCTTTGGTGTCGCTAGTTTGTATATCCCACTCTGGGTAGAGCTGACAATGACATATGGTCCTGGCCAGTTAGGCTCAAACTTTCCTGGTTTCACTCTTTCTGCTTGGTTCTTTTGATTTTCCATGAGGACAAGGTCTCCTACCTCAAATTTTTGTGACCTCATCTTCTTGTGATATTTCCTTTTAAGGAGATTCTGAAAGCCTTGTAAGTGGTTGAAGGCATGTTTTCTTCATTCATCTAGTAATTCTAGTTCACTGAGCCTTGCTACTTTGTAGTCTTCATCTGTAATTAGGTTCTTCAATGATATCCTTAGGGATGGTATTTCCACTTCAAGGGGTAGTACCGCCTCTGATCCATAGACTAGTAAGAAAGGAGTGGCTTTGGTAGGTGTTCTCACACTATTTTTGTATGCCCATAATGCGGGACTAAGCTATAAATGCAAGTCTCACCCTGATTCGTTCACTATTTTCTTCAAGATTTTAAAAAAAAAAAATTTGTAGCTTTGGCCTAGTCGTTCCCTTGAGGATAATAAAATGAAGAGAACCCTTATTTGATATGGAACTGTTCACATAGCTCTTCAACATCTTTGTTTTTTAAAGGTGTACCATGATCTATCAAGATTGTTTGAGGGATCCTGTATCAACAGATGATGTGGTTAAGTATGAACATCGATATCTACTTTCCAGTTATGTAAGTGAGGGGAATTGCTTCCACCCACTTTGTGAAGTAGTCTATTGCTGCTATGATGTATTTGTGTCCATTTTCTGAAGACGGTGTAATTCTTCCCACTAGGTCAAATCCCCACATAGAAAATGGCAATGGTGACATGATAGGATTTAGTTCTTGGGCTGGTGCATGGATGAGGTATCCATTAATCTAACATTTCCTACACCTTTGCACATGTTTATGTGCATCTATCTTGACTATGCGCCAGTATTATCCCATGTGGATGATCTTCTTAGCTAATTTTTTTCCACCTCTTTGGGTTCCACAAATTCCTTCATGTACCTTGTATAGAGCTCTTTGGGATTTCATGGAAGTGAGACATCGTAGTAGCATTCTATCTAGACTTTGTCTATATAAAGTAGTTGAGAGGATGGTATACCTAGAGGCTTGGCTGATGAGGGAATTTTGCTGGTTTCTAGACAAGTTGGGAGGTATGACACTATTTTGGAGGTATTTGTATACATCTTGGTACCATGGGGTTTCAGGACCAACAAGGACGCATGCTGATTCTATGATGGATGCTTGATGTGATAGAACCAAGATTTTTTCTACTGGAAAATGGAATCATGTTTTGTTGCCTAGCATATTGATCAGTGATGCTATGGTAGCCATCGTGTCTGCAGCTTTGTTCTGAGCTCATGGTACTTGCTCGAAGAAAATGTAATGGAAATTGGTGCGCAATATTTCCAGCTACACTCTATATGGTATTAGCTTCTCATCTTTTTCATATAATCATTGTTGACTTGTCTAATGACCAACTGCAAATATCTATAGACCTTAATGTTCTTGATTCTTCATTGAATTTCTATCTTTAAACCGATGACCAGTGCTTCATATTCTATAATGTTGTTTGTGCATGGGAAGTTGAGTCTGAAAGATTTTGGAATTGTATCATTATCTGGAGTGATAAGCACTATTCCTGCCCCCGCACCATGGTTCATGCATGATCCATCAAAGTATAGTTGCCATACCTTGATCATTGGTTGTAGTGTCATAATGGATTCATCTGAAAAGTTGGAAATGATAGGCTGATGATCCTGGATAGGTGCCTCTGCTAATTGGTGTGCAATCACTTTCCCTTTGATGGCCTTTCTATCTACGTACTCAATGTCAAACTCACTTAAAATCATTACGCACTTTGCAAGTCATCCGGTGAGCGCTGCTTTTCTTAGGAGGTACTTTAACATATCAATATGTGCTATCAACTTTGTTTGGTGACTCAACATGTAATGCCTCAGCTTCTGGGAAGTGAAGATGACTAACAGGCATGATTTTTCAATTGGTTTATAGTTGAGCTCATATCCAACCAATGTTCTACTGAGATAGTAGACGGCTCTCTCCTTCCCTATGTCATCATGTTGTGCCAAGAGTATGCCTAATGTTGATTCTATTGCTGAGATATACATAAGAAATGGTCTACCTTGGACTGGTGGCACTAGTATAGGAGACTTGAGTAGATATTTTTTGAATGTTTGGAATGATTGTTCACATTGCTCTGTCCATATGAATTTGATGTCTTTGTGCAGTAGATGTTGGAATGGGTGGCACTTGTCTGCTAGCTGAGCTATGAAGTGCCTGATTGATTAGAGCCTTCCTTGTAACCCTCTTAGTTGCCTTAGGTTTGATGGTGGAGGCATGTCCATTATTTCTTTGACTTTCTCTGGGTCTACTTTGATGCCTCTATGCAAGACTATGAACTCGGCCATTAGCTTTCCGGTTGTGACCCCGAATGCACATTTCTTTGGGTTTAAACAGACTTTGTATTTCTACATTCTATCAAATATTGGTCCCAATATTTGGAGATGATCCTTGTGAAGCATTGACTTGGCTAGTATGTCATCCACATAGTCTTCCATTGTTTTGTGGATGAGATCATGAAAGATAGTTGTCATGGCCCTTTGATATATTGCTCTAGCATTTTGTAGACCAAATGGCATGACATTCCAACAATATGTACCCCAAGGATATGTGAAATTTGTCTTGTGTTGGTCCTCGGGTGCAATCCTTATTTGATTATACCCTAAAAATCCATCCATGACTGATAGAATTTGATGTCCAACGGTTAGATCCACTATCATATCAATGTTAGTAAAGGAAATTCATCCTTGGGACAAGCTATGTTGAGATCTCTAAAGTCTGTGAAAATTTGTATCTGACCACTGTGCTTTATAACTGGTACCAAGTTAGATATCTAGTCTACGTATGGGATTGGCCTTATGAACTTGGCATCTAGGAGCTTTTTCAATTCTTCCTTGACTAGCAATGCAACATGGGGATGCATCTTCCTTAGATTCTATTTGAGAGGTTTGGCATTGGGTAGAAATGGGAGATGGTGTAGTACAAGCTCTAGATCTAATCTTGGCATATCTGAGTAGGACCATGCAAAATTGATCATTCTTTCCTTAAAGAAACTGATGAATTATTCTCTCTCCTCTTGGGTGAGTGATTTCACCAAGTAGATGTTCTTTGGGTTCTTGTCATCTCCCAAGTTGACTTCTTATGTTTCTTCTACTAGTAATGTCAACTTCTCTTCTATCAAGGGGAGGAGTTCTTTCTTTCCATCTTCTAGCACCTCAGTGAGGTTTGCACTAGAAGATACATCCTTTTTTATCTTTTTAAAATTTTTTATGTCAGTAAGCGCCTTTCGGTTTTCACTTACTGACGATTATTTTTTATTTTTTGATTTATTTTGTTGACTAGAAAGAGGGGCTTCCTCCCCAAAGTATGTTAATTTATCGAGGTCAATGGAGAAGCATGCTTTATGGTCTATTGATGGAATTCCCTCTCTAATTCCATTGAAGTTTGCAATAGCCTCATCATTCTTGAAGAAATCTATATTAGGCGATCCTTGTTGATCCTACTCTATTACCTCCAGGTGTACAAGACATAGACTCTCATGTTGGTTTGAATCTATTTGGTTGAAAGGGACAACAAATATGGTTCCTACAAAACAAGACTGTGATGTGGACACATCACCTGAGCAATGGTAACTGACATGTTTATCTATGTAGGGTTGGTCGGCATTGGATAGTTGGTAAAACAAGTTGTCAAGGTTTAGTGTGGTGGCTGATTGAGCGGAATAATCTAGGATCGACGGTTTAGAGTCATGAAGGGATATCCACTCATACTTGTGGGAGTCAGTTTTGATAGAATGCTCATCATATGTCTCACTTCCTTCATTATCGTCGATGGCTATTGTTGGTAAAAAAATTGTTATTTTTGAATTTAACTCTCAAATGCCCAAATCTGAAAGAAATGATCAGATACAAACAATTGGATAATCTATCATTAGGTTGATAGATTTCCTCTAAATTGAAAGGTACAGCTCCCTCATGAATGATATTCAATGAATTTTTTATAATCTTAAACTAACAGGGGTATGTTCTTAACCTGAGAATAGAAGAGGCAAACCAAGCTAATCCTAGACAGGAAATAGCTCAGGCAGGACAAACTCAACTCTAAATCTAGCCAACTCTGAGATTTCATCAATCAGATTAACTCCCAAAATTAGCAATGCATAAACTTCTATTGAAAGTGTAGATGCAATACTAAAGACTAATGATGAAACAAAAATGAATCTATGTATATCATAAGAATGTTTCCCAAACTTAAGATAACAACTAATTTCCCCCTTTTGCTAATTGTATCAAATCATAATACAAAGCTCTGGTTAAAACATAGATTGTAAATCTGACTTCAAAGAAACACCCGAATTCAACAGAAAGATAAATGCAATGCAAATGGAACAGATAAAACAATGGTATTTAGACACACAAATTTGACTCAGCAAAATGTTATCTTTCACAACAAAATTTAGCTGACCTTTGTATTGATTTTGGAAATAATACATATGGAGTCCCAGATTGGGCCATTACAAGAAAGGGGGAGAACCAAAATGGTTCAACTTCCCCAAATAGAAACCATAACTGAAAGATGTATTGGTTACAATAGTATCAAAAATAGCACAAGGGGGAATCTATTTAAGCTTTAGTTTCCTTCCCCTTGTCTAATTTAGCCATATAGGTTGTAACAGCTATAATGACTCAAATAAGTTCTTCATGCCTATTGACGTGGATGTTAGTGTATCAAATGAGCCACCTGGAATTTTCCTTGGCGAGAATCTTAATGGCAACAGTCATATCTTTTAGTTCTTCTATCACTCTAAAAATGCATCCACTCAATTGTTGGAGTTCTGGTACTTTTTTTAGGTGAGAGGCAGAATCTTCTGTCAGTTTATGCAAATAACCAGAAAATGAATTATGCATGTTGGCTACTACAATTATTTATTTTCCCTTACCACTAGTCTTTGATCCTGTATGAATCCCTAAGAGGAGTTTGAAATCTTTCCTCTGCTCTTCTTTGATCTTGACATCTATCTATTGCAATCCTGCTCCAGCCTGGATGATCATCTCAATCTTAAACTCTAGGCTCTGAAGCCATTCGATCAAAGGCTCATCTCCTTTCTATAAAATCTTAGCTTTTAGAGGTTCTTTATTCTTCATCTTTACTGCCACATGTAGCATAACTATACATTCTTGGCACTTCACCCTCTTTGACATGAGAGTCTGTAGGTTCATAGCAATGTTATTTCTCTCTACCTCCAACCTTAGAAGGGTGTTACCTAGTTTTTCAACCACTTCTAGTCCCTTAGACTCGAGCCTCTCAATCCACCATTTACTGATCTATCCATAATGTCGGTCCTCTTACAACTTAGCAAAAATGGCTTGGTTCTCCACAGCACTGGGGTCAAAGGTGGTTTGGGTGCTACGAACGCTTTCAATCAGAGTGAGGAGTTGCCTGATGAAGTTGGTCAGCTCAGCCACTTCGACCTTAAGTTGAACTTTGACAGTCTTGATCCCCTCGAGCTCTTCTTCTATCACTACATTGGTATATTTCCACCAATCCACCTTGGTGTCATGATGAGCCAACCCCATATCAAATGAATGCAACTAAAAGTCTGAAGTAGTCATATCTTTGAATTTTCCTTCTTTAGTTGGCTTTGCCACTTCCATGGTGAAGTGCCCAGTCTTAGGATCACGAGCCAGCGTAGACATTGTCTTCACTTTCTTCTGTTTACCCGTAGTGGCCTTGAGCTGAAAGGCTCATGATAGAGTGTCTTTGTTGGAAACCCCTTCTTCCACCCTCTTCCTCTTGCATTCCAGAGTATGTTCTATTCATGACTCTGTGCTAGTAACTTTGTTGGCAGAAACCAACTCCTTAATGAACAATTTCCTGATGACTAGAGGTGTAGCCTTTGGTCTAGAAGCAAATGGATCTACTGAAGTAGGAGAAGAGGACACCAACTTGGCTACTAAAGTGACCTTCTAATTCTTTCTGGCTTCTCCTTCTAATTCTGTGGTTGAAGGAGTATCTTCAGCCACTTCCACTATGATGGGAGACCCTCTCCTTGGAGAATCCTACATCGAGATGTCAATCGGTACATCTACTGGGACTGCTTTTACTGACCATTATGGTTCTGCATCCTTGGTGAGCTCCTATTTTGTTTTGATATTTGGAGTTGAGCCTTCTCCACAAGTCTTCTCCAATGTGATTGTTTTCTCAGGAGGCTCATCACCTCCTCCTGCCAGCTAGGTTGATCCTTTAGCAACGGTTGGAATTGTTACCGACAAAGTGGTTGCACTACCAGTAGTATCCTTTACTGGGGTTCACTGAGTAGGAGGCTTTCTTTCTGATCTCTTCCTTTGGCCTACAGTCCATTCAACCCATTATTTTCTTCTTTTGTAGATACCCCCATTAGAGTCAGAAAATCGCTAATGGCTTGGTCCAGCATGGATAAAGAACTGACAGGGGTGAGATTTATCTCCTCTATATATGTATCATCATACATAAGGTTGCCATCATCTTCTAGCCCCTCTTCTGCAATGTTAACATTGAACCTTTTGATTTTTTCAATAGTTAATCAGGCGTAGAATCTCTCTCTTCTTTCCAAATCATCCTTACAATTAGCCCATTAGTCTTCAATATCATGTACATGATGAATTGTGTGACTCATTTGCAATACATCCCTGGCATAGTTCACTAGGTCATATTGCAGTCTAAAGACATTGTAGGTTTCAAAAGTAGACCTCTTTGAGAATGTCTTGAGAACATTCTTTGCCTCTGACTGGGATGCGCAGCTGTAAGCTTCGATGGTCATGCGGAAGTCGTATCTCTTCTTCTTAGCCTCAACACATAGTAAGTTTACTTGGAGTGCTTGCCTCATTACTTTTATCAGCACGATCATATCAGTAGGATACTTGGGTAGCTTCAAAGGGAAATCATCAAAACCTGCAAGATGAAGATATGAGAAACTTCTAAATTGAATGAAATAGCATCCAAATTGACTAATGAAAGCCATGGATTTAGGGGAGAATCTCCATTTTGGACAGCCTTGTAACTCCCTGCACAATCTCATTGTAAATGCATCATTAACCTGAAGATACTCAGCATAACTGTTATGCAATTGCAAAGAGGGGAAAAATTCATAACTCTTGACATCATAAGGAAATTCCTCTAATCTGGGAAGACCTGGCCAAATTTGGAGTGTAGCCAGAATATATAAGAGGACTGAAGACCATGTAAAATTCATTCTAGTGTTTACCTCTATCTAGGGCCTCTGAGAGATTCTCACTTACCATAAGCACCCAATCAATGAAGTGATTTTGGGAACAGATTACCTGAACTAGAAAGAAGTGATGATCAACAAAATTGAGTGCCTTACTCTCACCTCTGATCCTATGGAGTAACAACAGAATGTTAATGATATTTGGCTTCATATTAGTGCCATATAATGTCTTTAACAGCTTCCCTTTGGCGCTCTTGGGTTCTTGAAACCATGCTTTCATTATCTCCTTCTTCCAAACTAAATTTTTGGCAATATATTCAGTCACCGCTTGACTATATGTCACTTCTGAATACTCAACTTCCTCTGGGATGCGAAGTGAGTTCTGGACTAATTCCCTGTCAATAGATAATAGCACCGTATTTTTGGGAAAGATAATTTGCCCGGTATCTGGGTTGTATCAAGCAATGCATTCCCAGATCAATTCTATGGCTTGAACAGCCACAGAAAAACTAGCGGCCTCAACTAATCTTCTCTCCTTCAATTTCTCTATAATAGGATGTATCTGGTCCACTTTTAATCTATTCTGGAAGTTTTGCATGTCAAAGAACTTTAGAGACGTATCTAAAATCTTATGCCATTCAGAAGTAATGTCATTCATTCCATTGAATCCCATGAATCTGGAAGCCATGCTTCTAATGATTCATATTTGGAAATAAGAAGAATTTCTTAGGGATGTGGGAGCAAGGAATAGCTAAAATATGAGACTTCAAATTCAAAACAATTTGGCGAACAAATGGTAGCTCTCATTCACAACTTTCAACTGATTTTATAACTTTTGAATTCTTACTGTTTAACGGCCAACTTCCCATGCCACATGAATGAAAAGACCCCAACACTAATCAAAAATCCTGTTATGAAGTAAAATGGCTTTATTTGAATTAATTACCTTGCTTATACGAGCCATTAAGAAATGTCTTTTCACTTTTAGTAACCGTAATGGTAACTTTTCTAAGGTAGTTAAAAATAACTTTTCCGCTTCTCCTTTGGGCGGATAAGTACTCTTGGAGCGCTCTCGGTTCAAAAATCTGCCAAGGCAGAAATTTGGTCTATCAGGATGCCAAAATGGCATGTATCGATTGTGTCTGCCTTCTTTATATCTCATATTCTTTATGAGATAGTTTCTTCCTTGAAATCACTTCATTTAAATGGTTTGGTGGAAAATGTACTCTGTGGGTCAAAACCCGCCTATAGGAGTAGGGGGGAAGCCATTTTCCGCATTTCTGCCTTTGGCTTATTTCCTCAATTTCTTTCTATTGAATCATTCCCTTTGGCTTGTAGAGGTGTAATCTAGACATAGTATACCTTCTTAAGCCTAAAGGATCCATTTTAGAACTATACTTCTTGTTGGGACATCACTTAGTAGTCATCGGCAGAAGATGCACTCTGTTGATACTTTTCTGCCAGTGGAGAAGCTTGAGCCTGATTCTCCACCAAGCTGCAAAATGAAGGACTAGGGCTACATACTTCCATTGTGTGTAGCAATGATTTTAGAAATCTTTGAATCATGGCCTTTACCAGATTGGGAACTTAACCTACCCAATGAAAACATGAACTCATAAGTAGAAACCCTCTGGTTCACAAAAGAGAAGGCAATCTGGAAAAATCTAGTAAAGGCTCCCTAGCCTAAAGGAAATTTTTCTAGACTTAGAATTAGGACTAACAAGAAGCTTTCAAGACCACCACTATACATTAAACACTCAATTTTGTCTGAAAGGTATGCAGACCAAAAGTGGGGCAACAACTGGCTCTATCTGGGTACTTGGACATTCACATTATCAAGCAAGGAATCTCAAATCTCTGGTTTTGCAAAGCTCAATAAAAGGTGGCTCACAAAAAAACTAAAGCAAGACATGGAAAGGGAAAATAGGAAGGGAACCTAAATAGGAAAACAAATGAAGGAACTAAATATAACTATTGTACAATACATGGGTTACCTATTTTCAATTTAAATCTAATAGAGCTTCAAATCATGACCATTATATGTCAGGGGTAGTGCTTCACCATCTAGATATGTCAATTTGAAATAATTCTTCTCAAATTCTTGATGGATCTTGAAAGGTCCTTTCCATAGTGTTTCAAATTTTCCATGCATGCCCTTGGGTGCCCTACGCTTGTCCCACAACAACACCATGTCTCCTATCATAAATCTCTGGGGTCTGCTCTTTTTGTCAAACAAACTCTTTACACATATCTGATGTTGTGTAATGTGGTCAAACATTTTCTCTCTTTGTTATTCCATTTTGTTTAGGTACAGAATCCTCTTTTCCAAACCATTTTCATATATGTCATCTTCTACTATTGTTCTCAATTTGCAGGTTGCTAGCTCTAGTGGTAATGGAAGGTTGGCCTCTACTCCGTAAACAAGTTCAAAAGGGGATACACCTATGGATCTTTTGGGAGTCACTCTATCTGCCCAGAGGACTTCATAGATTTTCTTATGCCAGGTTCTTTGGTTGTCTGCTACAAGCTTCTTCATGATATTCACCAAGTTTTTATTTCTAGATTCGGCTTGACCATTCCCTTGAGGGAAATAGTCAAAAGAATGACTGACCATGATGTCATACTCAAAAAAAAAATTAGTAATTTCTTAAGAATAAAAGTATGCAGCGTTATCCATAACTAACTTAATAGGCACGCCAAACCTTACCAGGATGCTTTCTTTGATGAATTCACATACTACTTCTGAAGTAGTCCTTTTGGTTTATTTTGCCTCCACCCATTTTGTGAAGTAGTCAGTTGCAATGATTATGTAGGTATGACCTACACTGGACGCGGGGTTTATAGGACCAATAAAATCAAGACCCCATTGTTGAAAAGGACCTTTAATTATCACCGGTCTTAGAGGTAACATTGCTAACTGTGGCTTTTCGGTAAACATTTTGTATTTCTCACACTTTGCTACCCAGCGGTAAGCATCTCTGAACATTCCTAGCCAGTAATAACACTACCTCAGAATCTTGAATGTCGTAATTGATGAGGAGAAATTTCCTCCATAAGCTTCATCATGAAATACTTTTAACAACTTCTCTTGTTGTTGTCTATCGAAACATCAAAGAAAGGTCCCGTATATTGATCTCTTATATGACCTATCTTCCCAGATAACATATTTAGAAGCCTTCAATTTCAGGTCTCTTCTTTTCTTAGAAGTCAGCCCTTTAGGTAATTCACCATATGTAAGGAAATATATGATGTTTTCAAACCAAGGGTCTTGCATACTTACTGCCAAAACCAATTGTGTAGCTTCTGGATCTTCGCTTGCTTGGTTTTCCGCCATTGCCCTACATAGTGCATTGCATCTTACCACCTTTGTGGGCTTGATCTCTACATCATATTCTTTCATTTTAGCTATCCATGCTCCTTTGTTGTTGCATCCTACATCCTATTGAGTCAATATGCTCTTCACTGTGATATTAGGTACATATACAAGAGAATGTGAGTGTAAGATGTAGAATCTAAAATTCTTTAAAGCCTTAACGACTGCGAAAGCGTGTTTTTTAGTTTCAGAATATTTCAGCTCGTGGTTTTTCAGAGGCGTGCTCATAAAAGCAGTAGGATCCTAGACTCCTTCCTCATTTTCCTACATGAGAATGGCTGATAGAGTGTATTCAGAAGAATAAAAATAGATTACAAAGTCTTTCTTGCAATTTGTTTGACATAACACCGGAGCATTGGCTATGGCGTTCTTTATGTTTTTGAAGGCTTGCTTACCAGATTCATTCCACTTGAAATTCACATTTCCCTTCATCATATCAACTATACATTTAGTAATTTTTGGGAAATCTGGAATGAACCTCCTGAGAAAGTTAACCTGACTAAAAAAATATTTTACTCCAGTTTTATTCACAGGTAAACTCAATTGCTGAATAGCTCTAACCCTTTCTGGATCAATTATTATGCCTTCTTGGGAGACAATGTGACCTAGCAATTTCCCCTCAGTTACATAGAATACTAACTTCTTGGGATTTAACAAAATCCCATCCTCCCGAAACCTTTGCAATACTTTCCTTAAGTCATTTATATGATCTATTATTTTCCTAGAGAATACAGTAAGATCATCCAAATACATACTAATGATTTTATTCTTCATGTCACTGAAGGAAAGGTCCATACCTCTCTAAAAAGTAGCTCCAACATTGATTAGCCCAAATGGCATTTTGTAGTAAGTGAAAGTGCCCCACAGGGTGGTGAACGTTGTTTTATGCTGGTCTACTTTCTCAACTTCTATCTGATTATATCCTAAAAAGCCGTCTAACATAGATATCATTTCAGCTCTGGCTATGATCTGTAGTAAGTGGTCCATATTGGGAAGAGCATAATTGTCTTTCAAACAATATTGGTTAAGATTTTTGAAGTCTACACAGATTCTTATCTCTCTGTTCTTCTTCCTTACAGGCACTATGTTTGCCACCCAAGTAGAGTGGTGTATAGGATAGATGATCCTTGCTTTAAGCATTTTATCTACTTCCTTGAATATTGCACCCACAACTTTTGGATTATAGTTCCTTTTCTTTTTCCTGAATGGGGTAGATTCAAGTTTTAAGGGGATTTGATGCTTGAATTTCCCACCCATAAAAAATTTCAGGCCTTCATAGCTCCAGGCAAAAACATCTGAATATTCTAGGAAGATTTTCTTGGCCTCGTTCCATTCTTCATCAGTACAACACTTCCCAATTTTGATCATCTTGGGATCTTTCTCAATTCCAATATTCATTCCTTCATACTCGCCAATAGTAGGACCTCTTTTGATTCTTTTCTCCTTCACAAAAGTGTCGTGCCTATTGAAAAGTTTTTCAAGAGTAACTAGATGGGGTGGGATAATATTTCCTTGCAGCTAGATAATATCTGACTTATCTTTCTTTTTCTCATCTGGATGATCTCTTTTACGATTTTCACAGACCTCTTTGTGGAATTCGCCACCGCTCTCTAGAAAGAGGAGATTATTGTCATCTTTGAACACTTGCCAATCTTCCACATTGTCGGGTATGAATGGTCAATATATGACTTCCACTTGGTACTTCTTGTCTTTGAATTCTGGATGGGGAAGGAGTAATGAAGCTAACATAGCTAGGGAGTCTTCTTTGGCATTCAACTCTCTTGGCACTAATTCAATAAAGAGTGTGTCCAGTGTTTTTATCTCATCCCATACTCTATTTTTGTAGTTCTTTAATCTAGGGTTTTTAACAGAGTATTGGTTCTTAACCTGGAGCACAATAAGATCTACGTCACCATGAGCTCTCAAAATCTTCACCCCCTTTTCCTTTGTAGTGATGATTCCTAATAGAAGAGCTTCATATTTAGCAGTATTGTTGGTATTTATGAACTCTAATTTATAAGCCATAAGCTCACATATTCCATCTGGTGATATCAAGACCACAACTGTATCAAATCCTGACGAAGCACAACTACCATCAAATTCAAGTGTCCAGATTTGAGATGACTCTTCTTCGGCAAAAAATTCCTTTTACGGTTCTCCTGGTTTCACCTCCTCATCATGATCATCAGTAAATAGTATATAGTTTCCAAATTCCCATTCTTGATACAGAATTTGGGCCTTAGGATCATCTGACTTCAACACTGTAAACTTAGCTTTCTCTTCTGGGACCAATTTAATCTTTTTATTACCCACCGGGATTAAAGCTTGAGACCAATCTAACTTTACTTCCCCTCCTAGATCTTTGCAGAAACTCCTTCTTAGCAAAAAATTGTAGCTAGTAGGTATATCAGCAACCAGAATCATTAACAACATCTCGGGATGTGCTACCAGTGCCACTTGGGCATCCTTAATTTGTCCAAATAGAGGTACTTGCTTGGAGTCCATAGAATAGCACCTACCATTAGCTTTAGTAAGGGTAAGTCCTAAAGCTTTAGCTACTGTTGATGGCATCATGTTATCTGAGGCCCCAGAGTCTATTATACAATTGCTCAACTTGCATCCATTAATATATAAAGACACATAAAATGGATCAGGCTTCTGACCCGAGAAAGTAGCTAACATAGATGATTCACCTTGCTCAATGGGCTCTGCAAAAATTGACTCATTTTCTATAGTAGTCATGGTGTTCTGGTTTAGGCTCTGGTTCCCTTCATTAAAATAATCTACTAATTTCTACAATTCTATAGGATTGGATTTGAGATAATCTATGGGAGATATTTGAATTTGAGAGTCTCTACAAAATTGAATAATCTCAAAAGAGCTTTGCTCCTTACCTGGTTGCAGAATTATCACACCTTGATTGACTTCCTTAGAGTTGGAGGTAGATGCTTTGTTACTTTTAGGTGGGGGAGGAGAGGCAAGACCTTTATCTTTCTGGCTCCTGGTCAAGACCATATAGGAAGTCCCATATATGGTCGCATAACATGTTGCTCCTTGTTGTAAATTGGACTCATACTCTAAATATAGAATTTTTGAGTCGCCATGTGAGTATGAGTCTGGTTCGGTTTCAGAGACTCCAGCATTCCATTCATCAGTTTGATGCATTTGCCAAGCACGGGCTACATTAGGGCAGCTTTCTCCATCATGGTTTGTAGTTAGATGAAAGGTGCACATATTCCCTCTTTTAGGGGGGGCTTCAATAGCTAGTCTTTGTGGTGGACTAGTTAACTGTAGTTCTTTACTGTCAGCATTCCTCCCATGATTGCCCCTTCCAGGTTGCTCTTGATAGTTCTATTGATAAGGGTTATTGAATCTAGGAAGTTGCCTTTTTAAGGTGATGAATTCATTTGACAATTTTTGTATCATTTCATCAGATGATGTAGTACCAGTAGTACTGGCTCTTGATTGTATCTCTCTTCCATTTCCTGGATGAGATCATGTGGTCTTTGAGTTCCACGGCAGTTCTTTGTGTAGCATCCAAACCTGTAGAATTAACTCTTCTTAGATCATAATTGATGTCTGGTGGCATAGCGCTTATAAAGAATGTTTTAAAATTTCCCGTCGTAGGCCTGTCAGCCACTGGAAAAAATTTATGAGCTTATTGAATTTAGCTATGAAATATCTCATACTAATAGAAGGCTCTTTCTTGATAGAGGTTAATTGCATCAATAGAGCATGTTCATCTTCTGCAGTTTTGAACCTTATTTCAAAAGCATCTCTCATGGAGGACCAATCTGTAATAAAAGAATTTGGTAGGTGGTGAAACCAATCGGTAGTGCCCTCAACAAGGGTCTCAACAAATAGTCTAATGGCCACATCTTCTTCTCGTACTGCTAAAATATTAACAAAATAAAATAATGTAGCAATATGTTCATCTATAGATACTTTCCCATCTCCAAAAATCTTGGGAAAATTCTTTCTACACCCTGAGGGAAGAGGATTATATGCTGCTAATTGCAGGGGTCCGACTGTAGCGGCCCAAGGGAGTGCCATTGTTACTTGAGGTAAATAAGGGGTTAGATTGATTATAGGAGGAGCAACTACTCTGTGTAACATTGACACTTGGCAAGTGGTGGACAAAAGAGTAGACTGCTTAGGGGGTGAAGAAGGTCTTCTCTAGCTTTTTGCAGTTCTGTTTCTTCGGCGAGGTACTTCAATCAGAGAAAAGATAATATCCACAAGTCTCTCAAAGACTGGATCTTTACTTCCTTCTTTCTTTGTTCTCCTGAGAAATATTTTAGGCTCCAGATTTTTGACTAATTCTATGGCCTAGCTTCACAATCGACTTGGCATTGTGCTCTTCTTTAATTTCTTCTTTAGAATGCTCTTTCAAGTGCTTCTTCTCTATCTTCTTCCTACTCTAGCACTTGACTGGTGTTTCTGTAATGTTCATTGCTTCTTCTATTCCTCAAGACAAAAGTGTTCAGCGAGGAAATAAGGTCCTCTTGATCGTCTTAAAAACCAAAATTTGGTTGGAGTACAAGAATTATATTTTCATGGGGAAGCACCATCTTTCCTCATGATATGCTTTTGGTGTAATGACTGTTCGTTTCCCCAGCAGATTCAGCAAAAATTTGTTGGTAAATAGATTATTCTTTTTGAATTTAACTCTCGAATGCCCAAATCTGAAAGAAATGATCAGATACCAACAGTTGGATAATCTATCATCATGTTGATAGATTTCCTCTGATTTGAAAGGTACAGCTCCCTTATGAATGATATTTAATGAATTTGTTATATTCTTAAACTAACAGGGCTATGTTCTTAACCTGAGAATAGAAGAGGCAAACCAAGCTAATCCTAGATAGGAAATAGCTCAGGCAGGACAAACTCAACTCTAAATCTAGCCAACTCTGAGATTTCATCAATCAGATTAACTCCCAAAATTAGTAATGCATAAACTTCTACTGGAAATGCATATGCAAGACTAAATACTAATGATGAAACAACAATGAATCGATCTATATCATTAGAATGTTTCCCAAACTTAAGATAACAACTAATTTCCCCCTTTTGCTAATTGCATCAAATCATAATACAAAGCTCTGGTTCGAACATAGATTGTAAATCTGACTTCAAAGAAACACCTAAATTCAATAGAAAGATAAATGCAATGCAAATGGAATAGATAAAACAATGGTATTCAGACACACAAATTTGACTCAGCAAAATGTTATCTTTCACACCAAAATTTAGCCGACCTTTGTATTGATTTAAGAAATAATACATATAGAGTCCCAGATTGGGCCATTACAAGAAAGGGGGAGAACCGAAACAGTTCAACTTCCCCAACTAGAAATGGTAACTAAAATATTTATAAGTTACAATAGTATCAAAAATAGCACAAGGGGGAATCTATTTAAGCTTCAGTTACCTTCCCCTTGTCTAATTTAGCCCTATAGGTTGTAACAGTTGTAATGACTCAAATGAGTTCTTCATGCCTATTGATGTGGACATTAGTGCATTGAATGAGCCACCTGGAATGTTCCTTGGTGAGAATCTTAATGGAATTAGTCCGATTGTTTAGTTCTTCTGTCGCTCTGAAAATGCATCCACTCAATTGCTGGAGTTCTGGTACTTTGTCTAGGTGAGAGGCAGAATCTTCTATCAGTTTATGCAAATAACCAAAAAATGAATTCTGCATATTGGCTACTTTGATTATTGCTTTTCCCTAACCACTGGTCTATGATTCTATATGAAGCCCTAAGAGGAGTTTGAAATCTTTGATTTTCTCTTCTTTGATCTTGACATATGTTTGTTGTAATCTTGCTTCATCCTGGATGATCATCTTGATCTTAAACTCTAGGATCTGAAGCCATTCGATCAAAGGCTCATCTCCTTTCTACAAAATCTTATCTTTTAGAGCTTCTTTAGTCTTCATCTTTACTACCACATGCAGCATAACTATACAATCCTGGCACTTCACCCTCTCTGACATGAGAGTCTGTACGTTCATAGAAATGTTATTGCTCTCTACCTCCAACCTTAGAAGGGTGTAACCTAGTTGTTCAACCAATGCTAGTCCCTCAGACTCGAGCCTCTCAATCCACCATTTACCGATCTGCCCATAATGTCAATCCTCTTACAACTTAGCTAGAATGGCTTATTTCTCTGCATCATTGGGGTCGAAGGTGGTTTGGGTGCTAGGAACGCTTGCAATCAGAATGAGCAGCTGCCTGATGAATTTTTTCAACTCAACCACTTCTTCCTTAAGTTAAACTTTAGCAGTCTTGAGCCCCTCAAGCTCTTCTTCTATCACTACATTGGTATATTTCCACCAATCCACCTTGGTTTCATGACAAGCCAACCCCATATCAAATAACTGTAACTAAAAGTCTGAAGCAATCATATCTTCAAATTTACCTTCCTTAGTTGGCTTGGCCACTTCCATGGTGAAGTGCCCAGTCTTAGGATCATGACCCAGGGTAGACATTGTCTTCACTTTCTTCTATTTACCCGTAGTGGCCTTGGGCTGAAAGGCTCATGATAGAGTATCTTTTCTTGAAGCCCCTTCTTCCACCCTCTTCCTCTTCCATTCCAGAGTATGTTCTATCCATGACTCTGCGATAGTAACTTTTTTCGCAGAAACCAACTCCTCAATGAACAATTTCTTGATGACTGGAGGTGTAGCCTTTGGTCTCAAAGCAAATGGATTTACTGAAGTAGGAGAAGAGGACACCAACTTGGCTACTGAAGTGACATTCTGATTCTTTCTGGCTTCTCCTTCTGATTCTGTTGTCAAAGGAGTATCTTCACCCACTTCCACTATGACGGGAGACCCTCTCCTTGGAGAATCCTATGTCAAGGTGTCAACCGGTACATCTGCTGGGACTACTTTTACTGACTATTCTAGTTTTGCATCCTTGGTGAACTCCTATGTTGTTCTGATATTTGGAAGTGAGCCTTCTCCAATGTGATTATTTTCTCAAGAGGTTCATCACCTCCTCCCAGTGGCTGGGTTGATCCTTTAGAAATGGTTTGAATTTTTATTGATGAAGTGGTTGCAATACTAATAGTATCCTTTGCCAGGGTTCGCTGAGTAGGAGACTTTCTTTCTCATCTCTTCCTTTGCCCTACAGTCCATTCAACCCATTGTTCTATTCTTTTGTATATACCCCCCATTAGAGTCGGCAAATCGCTAATGGCTTGGTCCAGCATAGGTTTAGAACTGATAGGAGTGAGATTTATCTCCTCTAGATATGTATCATCATATATATGATTACCATCATCTTCTAGCCCCTCTACCGCAATGTTAACATTGAACCTTTTGATTTGTTCAATAGTTAACCGGGTGTAGAATCTCTCTCTGCTTTCCAAATCATCCTTACAATCAGCCCAGTAGTCTTCAATATCATGTATATGATGAATTGTGTGACTCATTTTCAATACATCCCTGGCATAGTTCACTGGGTCATATTGTGGTCTCAAGACATCGTAGGTTTCCAAAGAAGACCTCTTTGAGAATGTCTTGAGAACATTCTTTGCCTCTAACTGGGACACACAGCAATAAGCTCGGATGGTCATGGGGAAGTCATATCCGTTCTTCTTAGCCTCAGCATAGATTAAGTTCACTTGGAGTGCTTTCCTCATTACTTCGATCAGCACAATCATATCAGTAGGATACCTGGGCAGCTTTAAAGGGAAATCATCAAAACCTACAAGACAAAGATATGAGAAACCTCTAAATTAAATGAAATAGAATCCAAATTAGCTGATGAAAGCCATGGCTATGGGGGAGAATCTCCTTTTTGGATAGCCTTGTAACTCCCTACACAATCTCATTGTAAATACATCATTAACCCAAAGATACTCAGCATAACTATTTTGCAATTGCAAAGAGGGGAAAAATTCATAACTCTTGACATCATCAGGAAATTCCTCTAATCTGGGAAGACCTGGCCAAATTTGGAGTGTAGCCAGAATATATAAGAGGACTAAAGACAAGTAAAATTCATTCTGGCATTTAGCTCTATCTAGGGCCTCCAAGAGATTCTCACTTACCATAAGCACCCAATCAATGAAGTGATGTTGGGAACAAATTACCTGAACCAGGAAGAAGTGATGATCAACAAAATTGAGTGCCTCACTCTCACCTCTGATCCTGTGGAGTAACACCAAAATGTCAACGATCTTCAGCTTCATATTAGTGCCATATAATGTCTTCAACAGCTTCCCTTTGGTGCTCTTGGGTTCTTGAAACCATGCTTTCATTATCTCCTTCTTCCAAACTAACTTTTTGGAAATATATTCAGTCACCACTCGACTGTATGTCATTTCTAAATACTCATCTTTCTCTGGGATGTGAAGCGAGTTTTGGACCGATTCCCTATCAATAGATAACAGCACTGTATCATTGGGCAAGAGAATTTTCCTAGTATCTAGGTTGTATCGAGCGATGCATTCCCAAATCAATTATGGGGCTTGAACAGCCATAGAAAAACTAGCGGCCTCAACTAATCCGCTCTCCTTCAACTTCTCAGTAATAGGATGTATCTAGTCCACTTTTAATCTATTCTTGAAGTTTTTCATATCAAAGAACTTTAGAGATGTATCCAAAATCTTAAGTCATTCAGAAGTAATGTCATTCATTCCATCAAGTCCCATGAATCTAGAGGCCATGCTTCTGATGATTCATATTTGGAAATTAGAAGTATCTCTTAGGGATGCGGGAGCAAGGAATAGCTAAAATATGAGACTTCAAATTCAAAACAATTTGGCGAACAAATGGTAGCTCTCATTCGCAACTTTCAACTGATTTTATAACTTTTGAATTCTTACCATTTAACAGCTGACTTCCCATGCCACATGAATGAAAAGAGCCCAATATTAATGAAAAAGCCCATTATGAAGTAAAACAACTTTATTTGAATTAATTACCTTGCTTTTACAGCCGTTAAGAAATGTCTTTTCACTTTTAGTAACCATAACGGTAACTTTTCTAAGGTAGAAGAAAATCACTTTTCCACTTCTCCTTTGGGCAGAGAAGTGCTCTTGGATTGCTCTCAGTTCAAAAATCCACCAAGGGAGAAATTTGGTCTATTAGGATGCCAAAATGGCATGTATCAATTTCATCTGCCTTCTTTATATCTCATATTCTTTATGAGATAGTTTCTTCCTTGAAATCACTTCATTCAAATGGTTTGGCAGAAAATGTACTTCGTGGGTCAAAACCCGCCTATAGGAGTAGGGGAGAAGCCATTTTTTGCTTTTCTACCTTTGGCTTATTTCCTTAATTTATTTCTATTGAATCATTCCCTTTGGCTTGTAGAGGTGTAATCCAGACATAGTAGCCCTTCTTAAGCCTAAAGGATCCATTTTAGAACTGTACTTCTTGCTGGGACATCACTTAGTAGTCGTCCGTGAAAGATGCACTCTATTGATACTTTTCCGCCAGTGGAGAAGCTCGAGCCCGATTCTCTGCCAAGCTGCAAAATGAAGGACTATGGCTACATACTTCCATTGTGTGTAGCACTGATGTTAGAAATCTTTGAATCATGGCCTTTACCGGATTGGGAACTTAACCTACCCAATGAAAACATGAACTCATAAGCAGAAACCCTCCGGTTCACAAAAGAGAAGGCAATCTGGAAAAATCTGGTAAAGGCTCCCTAGCCTAAAGGAAATTTTTCTAGACTTAGACTCGGGACTAACAAGAAGCTTTCAAGACCACAAATATACATTAAACACTCACTTTTTTCTAAAAGGTATGCGGACCAAAAGTGGGGCAACATCTATGTTGAGGTTTATTCAAGTTTTAGTGGTTCCCTCTTCAACAGGCAATAGTTGTTGGAGTATGTTGCTTATCAAGACATGTACTGCATTGTTCCCCCAGTGCATCTCTGCTATTTGTTCCTGATCAACTAGGATGTCTTGGATTATAGGGCTGGTTCTTTTTTTCCCATAGCCTAACCCTCTCTTGTTTCTCTGGGTTGGCGGGAGAGACAATTCCATTAAGCCTTGTTTTCTTTCCCCAAGACCAGTTGTACCATCATACCTAAACCTTTGTAACATTGTATAACCATTTCCATAGTTGGATAGAGGTAGGGGTTGTTGAAGTGTCTCTTATGGATCCTGGTACAACCATGTATTGATATCTTGTTCAAAGGGGTTTTCTTCTGCAATGTCTCCCCATCTAGCAAAGGTTGTGGGTAGACATCTGAATAAAATAGCCTATGGAGTTTCTGTTATAATAACAAGTTGTGGTATGCCATAATTTCTTGGGCTCTGAGGCATGTTCATGATGGTGAAAGCTTCCTTGTAGCTATATTCACCACAACCCTTTTCGGTAATGGATATCTTTCCTTCTTTCCTTGTGACATCCTTAGGATTTGAAACTGAAGATGATGGGATGCTTGCATCTTGGTTTCAGGGTACGTGGTTATCAATGCTTATTTGGACTGCATTATAGTATTGGAAAGGATTGGGATCTCCCTCTATGATGATTTATTCTCCCTAGTGTGGGAACTTGATGCATTGATGGTATGTTGAAGGTATGGCTTGCATTTCATGTATCCATGGTCTTCCTAGTAACATGTTGTATCCCAACTCAAGATCTAGGATCTGGAAGGGAGTGTTTTTGACCACTGGACCAATATGGACAGGTAGAATGATAATACCTTTAGGAACTTTCCTCTTCATCATAAGCTTGCATATTTATCCTCCTTGTGACATCAATGCTTAATTTTGAATAGCCTAGTTGCTTGATTAACTTTAGAGTACAGATGTTTAATCCAGCCTCACCATCAACAAGGACTCTTTGGATAGCACTTTTTTGGACCTAGACAAGCAAGTGCAAAGGATCATTATGCAGGGGTTTATGCGGTGGTACATCAAATTCTATGAATTTTTCATGTTTGTTAGCAGTTATATGGTTAACCATCATTTGGAAGCTTTTGGTTATAATGTCCCTTGGGACAGCTGCATTCTGAAGGGCTTGGTTAAGTGCCATTTTAAGCTGTGGAGATATGCGCCATAGGTCAAACATGGAGATCTAGGTAAGTGTGCGCTTGAGTTGATCCACTAGGATTGGTTGTGGATCTGAGGTTGCATTAGGATTAGCAGATATAGTAGATGAGGATGGTACTCCCTGCAAGACAACTCTGGTATGATGTGTGGTTACAGCACATTTGTTACCTTGGTCTTTAATGGTGATCGTAGCCACATGGCTATCTGAATGATTCAGGAAATTGATAACATTACCACTATTGGAAATGTATAGTTGACTTATTTTGTCTCTCCACTAGACCTGAAGGCTTTCCCTTTGTTGTAATCATGAAATGTATCATTGAATATAGTATGATCAGTTATTCCTTTGGCTTGGGTATTTGTTGCATCGATGACCCCTATGTCAATCAGATCTTGGATAGCATGTTTCAATCTGTAATAGTTAGGTGTTTTGTGTCCTTTCACCCAATGAAACTCATAGAATTCATTGTCATTATACCACCTTGGTTTTTTTGCACCTTGTTCAAATTACCTGATTTTTGGGAGAGTGATAGTGTTGGATTGTATCAGCTTTCATAAAGTTGCTTCTATCGGCTCTCCTAATGGTGTGAAATCTCACTGCTGGAATTGAAACTGTGGTTTGTGTTGAGTCTGTTGTTGACTGTTTGACATAGTGGCTACTTGGATAGGGGGAGGTTTTTTTTGAGTGTATGCTTTTTGAGTGGGCCCTGTAGTTTTTTTATTGGCCATAGGTGCGCCTTGCAGTGACACTTTAGGTTGTGCGTAGTTTACTATCTTCACATTAATGACACCATCATTGGTGACATTTTTGTTTTTTCTACAAAACTTAGCTTTGTCCATTGCCTTTTTTTTTTGTGCTCGTTTGGGTCAAATATACAAGGATTCCTTGTTTGACTCAGTTCTTCTCACAATGAACTCCTTGTTCAATGAGTTGTGTGAAGTTCGGAGCTAACTGCAAGTCTATTGTGAATGACATGTATGGAATCAAATTGTCAATGAACATAACTATTAAGTCTTGTTCGGGCACATCATACATTATTCGGTTTGCAGTATTGCTCCATCTCTGTAGGAATTTCACAAAAGACTCTTCATCCTTCTATTTGATATCGCAAAGGTCCTTGATATTGACCTTGCGCTCGATGTTATGATGGAAGTGAGCAATAAAATTTTCAGCCGGTTCACCCCAAAACTAAATCCCATGAGGTAAATGCGAGAACCATTCCATTGTTGGTCTGGCCAAGCTTTATGGGAATAGTCACATTAAATATGTCTCATCATGTGCGACTTCGATGCAACTAGCAAAAAAATCTTGGATATGTTCAATAGGGTTGGTATTGCCCCTATATTTGTCAAATTTTGGTACCGAGAAGTGAGTTGGGAACGGAGACATGTGAAGAGAGTGCTCAAAGGGGTATGGTTATAAATCCTCTGCAGTGTAGGATTTATTTTTCCCCTGATTTTGCATATCCATCATTTGAGTTTGAAGGGTTTGCATTTGTTGGATCAACATGTATGTTTCATTTTGAGGCTAATGTGTGACATTGTATCTATGTTTCATAGTGGGTATGAGGCTGCGCCTCTGTGTCCCTTGAGTAGGAACATAAGACCTTGTCCTTGGAACTTGATATTGATTTCCCACCGCATGATTCTGAACTGGGGGCACATGAGTGGCCCAAGGTGGTTTTTGTTGTTGGGGTTGATATTTCTTGGGTTGGTATTGTTGGGTTTGTGGTTGTTGCTTCTAAGGTTGGATTTGTGGCAACTGAAGCTAGGGTTGTTGTTGCTGGGGTTGGATTCATGGAAACTAAAGCTAGGGTTTCTATTACTGGGGTTGGAATTGTGGCAACTGAAGCTGGGGTTGTTGTTGCAGGGGTTGAAATTATGGCAACTGAAGCTGGGGTTGTTGTTGCTTGGGTTGGATTTGAGGCAACTGAAGCTGGGGTTGTTGTTGCTAGGGTTAGATTTGAGGCAACTGAAGCTGGGGTTGTTGTTGTTGGGGTTTCTATTTCTGGGGTTGGAATTGTGGAAACTAAAGCTGGGGTTGGATTGGCTTTTGAATAGGTAAAGGTATAGCCTTGGGTGGGCATTGACTGTAAGTCACACCTGCAAAGATGGACCCCTATGAGAATAATGTGTTGATCCCAAGACTAGTAGGACAGAGGTGGAAACATAGTTTTAGAACAATTATTGTTTGGTGGGATGGAAGGCATAGCATGAGAGCTTGATTATCTAGGCCATGAGACCAAAGGTGGACGCATACTACTGACCATGGGTGCACTTAGTTGTGATCCTGTCATGCTTTGAGTGGAAGATGTGCTTGCTTGGTTTATGCTATTGGTTTGATTGGGTATCATCTGTGCTAATGTGGGTGTTATCAATGGTGGGAAGATTTGAGAAACAACAGGTATTATTTGAGGAGACTGAGTAGTGTTTTGACCTGGGAGAGGGTTTTCAGGCCATATGGTCGATACACTAAATTTAGCGGGGAGTTTGACTCCTTTGTTTATCAACATGGCTAAGTAACATTAGGGATTCCTCTCTACAACAATGTCAACTACTTGTTTGAAATAAGAATCTTTCTCTATATCCTCAAGTTCCTCTTCTGTGACATTTTCAAAAAAAGCTAACCCATGGGGTTGCTCAATAAACAGAGCAGAACTAGTTTTTATGAAAGGTTCGTCCTCTCTCTCTATTTCCCAAGCTGGGAATCTATTGATATATGACTCATCAGGTTGTGTTCTAGCCTTTTACCTTGTGTAAGGCCCTCCATGAGGTGTTTGAGACATAGTGTGGTCCAAATTTTGCAACTAAAACAAGTGATATAAAGCAAACAAAGAGTTAGGGATTTTTCTTGTATGAATCACAATGCTTGAAATGACTACTTGAACACTATGCCTTCTAATACTGATTTGGATACAAGAAAATCCTAATTTCTAAGGATTCAAAAAGATCCTTCTTCATTTTTGAGCTCCACATATACTCAGACAGGTTTTACCTCTTAATGATTACTAATTACACAGTATATATAAAAGTGGACACTGCTTTGCTATGTATCTTTGTTAAACCAACTTATGAAACACCTTGCGAATGATCAAGCACAACCAAATGCAAAGCTTAACCAGACAAACTATGATTGTAAATATAGAAAAAACTAGTGATATAAGGACTTTCATCCTTCTTCCTTTTAAGGAGGGATAACCTAGTTGATTCACTCTCCAAGGAATCACTAAACTGGACAATATCTTACTGATATGAGTCCCTAATGAATTCATCTCATTTTGTCTAAAAACTAAATGAAATTAATTGATTGATTTTGATATGATATTGAATGAAGAACCAACTACAAACCAAATTCTAGACCAATGCCTATCCCTTGGGCAAAGAGTCAATAAAAATATGTATCAGCAGCAACAAACTAATGAAGATACTGTAGAATTCCTTACAAACTACATGTAAATGAGATGGAGTGCCTTACAAACCATCCTCTCATATCCATACCACTGCATCAAATCCTTACAAAATTCTTTTCTCTCTTAAATCACTTGTGAAACTTAGCTCTCTCCTTGAAAGAGACTCACAAACAATTAGACACACTACCTTTTAGTAGGTATATTTCAAATGCCTTACAAATGAACTATACTAGAGCACAAACATAATCTAAAGAGACAAGAAAATATAGAAGAGGAGCAAATACACTGTATTTCATTAATGAATTCTACTTCAACACAACCAAACCTTAAGCTTTCAAAAATATACAAAGAAATAGAAGTATAACTTGCAATAAAAATCATCAAACCAATAGGAACCTTTCCAAGATTAGAAATTAGAAAGCAGGGAAGAGGAACCCTCAAAATAGAAAAGAGAAGAGAAATATATAGAAGAAAAGAAAAACCCTAAGATCTCTGAGCAAGTTACACCTGTCTCTCTTCAAATTTGATTTCTATCAGTGGTTGCCTCTTCAAATAAAATCTAATTCTTTCCTGCAACTGTCTTTTTTAATAAAATATGATTTCATTCTATCATTTAGAAAACCCTTCAAATTTGATTATATTTGTTTGCCCAAAATCTGATTTTTACTCTGCTCAAGATCCTCCAGGAAAGCTTCTTTCCTAGAATTTGCAATAAAAATGATTTCATTTTGTCTTATCCTTCTGTGTAAATCTGATCTTATCCTCTGAAAATATCCTTCTTATCTAATCTTTCTATGGAAAATATGATTTCTTCTATCTGTTCCAAGTTTGCTTTACCCTCTAAAAATCTTCTCCAAATTTGATTTGATTTGTGTGCAAATCTAAATTCATTCTCTGTTCACAAATATCTCTTTGGGAATGCATATCTTGAAAAATTTGAAAAATATATTGCACAGACTATGTAGAAACTCAATACCCTAATCTTGCATAATACATTTATAATTCTTTTCATTTTTTAAAAAATATTATCTTTGTATCCCACATGTCCAAATTTGATTCAAAAATTTGCACAAATAATGATTTGAAAATCATTTATCTTTTACTGTTTCTCCTTTGAAATTTTCAAATTTTTGCATTTTACCCAGAATCGACCAGAAATTGACATGTGTCACAAACTGGTTTGCTTCTCTTAACAGGTATTTTAATGCACCTTAACCCTGGGTTCACTTTTTCTCCTTGTCTCCAAGTCTCTTTATTTCTTCACTAACTGCAATTAAATCTGGAGACCTAGCGACTAATTCCTCAGTCTCCAAGTCTCCTGATGATTTGGTCTTAGTAAACTTAGGAACCTTAGGTGTGACTTCTTCCTCTGTAATATGTGGTTCTTCATTGCATGAATCAAGGTCATTGCATGAGACATCAATGCAATCAAACATTTCTTCAATCATAGTGTCTTTATTGTTAGGTCTGGGTTCATCTTCAATCAAAGGTGCATATTTATAGTACCTCTCTTGAATCATAAACTTCTCATCAATCTTAACATGTGTGCTTTCAATTATCTTCTTTAATCTCAAATTGAAACATTTGTAAGCTTTGCTTTTTGTAGAGTAACTAAGAAAAATACCT
>MU223914.1:1485094-1515355 GCA_018584345.1 Thuja plicata | reverse complement strand
ACCCTGTTAGGGGTGGTGGACTCACTGTCCAAGTGGTGAAGGCTACAACCTTCTGGTTATTTGATACACACTGTATCAACAAGGTGAACTGTTGTTTGTGACACTGCTTGTCTGATCAATTCCTTTTGTACGCCGATGCTTTAACCTCTTGTAAAGCACTACAACAATCTTCTCTATGTTCTGAAAGCTTCTACTTCAATATCTATATTATCAACATATGATAAATATAGCTCTGTTTCTTTAACACTCTATACTATTTTTCTTATCTCTGGCTTTCGCAACTCTTCTTATCACAAATGACCTTCTATAAGTACATTCTCAAAGTATGAGATCATGGGACCTGTAAGACAACTCTTCATAACATCCTTATTGGCTCTACTAAGCGCGCAAGCATAATTACAACCACGCAAGTATAAACTAAATAGATGTGTCACTTCACTAAGTTGGCTTCACCAATTTAACCATAACTTTGCAATCTTCTTGAAACATGTTTGGTACCTTTGGATTGATATCACCAACTCATACCTGATCATGAATATACACACGCATATCCTAAAGATAGGCACAACTCAAGAATACATCACATATGTCAGCCTTAAACCGTTATACTCCCAGAATTGTAACCGCCAATAACAGAATTACATATCTTTACTGAAACCTCATATCTGGGTCTGCGTGTATGAACATAGCATAATAAACATGTCAACAACATGTATCTATCCACGCAAGTCTTCATGTCATCATATGGATAAGTACGTATAGAAATACTGATGTGTATTATATGTTGTCATCAATGACAAACATACAATCAATCAACTGTTCAGAATCAAATCTCCAACAATGCGTTGTTTAATATCCGTGCTCAAGTCCTCTTCATGGCCGAATTGATTGACAATGTGCCTCAAAGACATCTCACCATATGGAATGCAGTGATTACAGGATATGTGCATGGTGGTAGTTACTGATTTCTAACATCTGGTTCCCTTTTGCAATACACTTTGTTTTTTAAATAATAATACTATTTTTCAAGTAATGCTTTCATAGTTTTTTCTCAATGTTTTTGCAATTGATACCTTTTTGTGTATGCTTGTACATTTTCCCACAGTTAGGACTCATGAATGCCACCTTAATATTTGACAGACCAAAATTTAATCGACGATGCAATTTGGATTACTGAACTAACAATCACTTAAAACTGACCTTTTCCAACTCTGCAAATTTAACTGATTAATGGCATCTGGCCTCAGGAATGAGCTTTGAAAACTGACTAAAACAAACAATCTAAACCTGACACTTGGCAAGAATATCTATTCATCTATAATAAATATGCATGCAAAAGGGCTTCTCCAGATTCATCCTCAAGCACAAGATGTAACTGTTCAAACTTAGTATCTCAGACAACCGTGCAAATATAATATGATGAAACAGCATGAACTTCATCTGGAAAGGCCACTGCATAATCACTAAATCAAGCTCTAAAGTTTCACCATCAGGTCAGATAGTACATTCATATGTAATAAGCATGTTACCATGATTGGTTCTTGAAAATAACATTCAGACATAAAGTTATCATTTCCTTAAAATGACCATTTTGCAAACTTGATTCTATTCTGCACTGTCTATCTACAAAAACTGCCTTTGATACTGAGTTCATAAAGTCATCAAAATGAACCTTCAGAATCTCAACCTCTGAACATGGATCAAATGTCATATGTAGAATGAAAAACCTTAATTATCTCATTCAAAAAACACACTGATCAAAAAGTACAAATCTGTAAAGTCAGCCCTTTACAACTTTGTCAACTCAAACTTGGTGAAAAATGTAGAAATCTGATTTGGAATCATCATAGAAAAATGATCAACTGTATTGATCAAAATCTGAAAATATTAAAAGGAGTTCACTTCCAAGTCTAAAATGCAGAACAACTTTCAATTATTCCTAATCCTGAACCATGTGCAAATAGGGAGACCACAAAGTAGGTCTTTTAATTATGAATTCTGTACATTCAGTAAAACTTTAATAAATTGGAAATGGAAAGGCTCTGTTAAAGTGGATAACTGGATTGGAAGGAATTTGAGACTCTTAAGGTGATTATTCTATCATATTTTAAACATGGGGGAACATTCAATTATGTAATGCATACAACTGGACACATTTTGGAAAACCTCAAAGTAGGCTATTTGGAAATCTGGGTAATCAGAGAAATTGGACAGTTTTGGAGAAACAAATTTTAGGGAATCTAAAAACTTATCAAACTGACTTGAAATGTCTTGGGTTATGAAACATATACTCTCTAATATACATTTAACACATTCCCAAAGTAGTGACTTATGAAACCCAACAGGGTGCAAGATAATCGGAAGCAAACTAGGCCCGGGACAACAAAATAACACTTAGCAAAAATGCAGATTTATGTAACCACCTCAAAATGACTACTTCCTAAACATATCAAAAATTAAATTTAGGAGCTAGAACCCACTTCATATGTCAAATGGAAGGTATTGAACCCTCTTCCCAATTGGTGCATCATGAAAATCAACAGGGTGCCTTTTACAAGTACTCCACCTAAGCCTTCTCACAAAAGTTTTTTAGGGTAATCATTTTGCCTTATAGAAAATTTTAAAAATGGTCACTCCAAATTTGTACTAAATTTGGGAGTACCAATAGTGGCTCTGACTGTGGATGGTTAAATGAAAGTTTATACCGAGAACCACATATCTCATGGTAGAAGCAGACCACCCAAAAACTTCAAATCAGATTTTATCTCTTTTCACTTTTCACCTCTCAAAACTTTTCTTTCTTCTCAAAAAATGGGGAAACCTCTTACTGAAAGAAAAGACAGAATTGAAAGGGAAAGCAATTATACAATATGTTCATTATCTACAAGAGGCCCAAAGCCCCACAACTAAAATCAACTCTTACCTCTATCAAACACAAAGCTCTCTTCCCCATGTTTCAAAAATATGATAATAGTGCCACTCTTATCTGTCTGATCCAATCCACTATCATCCTGTATCAACTCATCATATGAAAAAAAATCTGCAAATTCTTCATATGAGCTTCCATAAACATTAGGCAGATTGTCATCATAAAAAATTTGTGGCATATACATGACACATTCATTAGATAAGAACATACTTTGATATCTGTAATATTTATCATCTTTCATCTGTAAACCACAACTTAAAAACTCACCATCCAACTGAAAGGAGGGATACTCAACCTCTATCATATTGCTTGGGCAAGCATCATTAAGTTCACTCACATCCATCACTTGCTTATCATGCAAAATCAGAGAATACTCATCACCTTGGATATGATCAAACTTCGAACATGGAGCAATAACCTCTTCATCAAAAATAGGAGCAATAACCTCTTCATCATCAAAAAAATTCAATGAAAAGTGGTGGGTGGGAGGGAAAATACCAGTACATTGAATATTGGCCAATGAAACTTGAGCCATTGATTGACCACTTTTTAATGGTTCAAAGGCAGACTTAGAATCAAGATAAGATTCAAAATCCACACTATTCTCTAAATCAGTACTCAACTCAATACTTGGAATTTCCACATCTGCTAAATCTGAAACCATACTGAAAACCTCATCATCTAATAAATCAAACTGAATTTTGGTGTAGCCTAATGAAAAAGGAGTGCAAGAAGAAATATTATCACACATGTCAAAATCAGAATGTAGTGATTCACTTTCCTTGTCAAAATCAATATGTATTGGACATGAAAGTTCAAAGCTTCCATTTCCTGAATATCTAAGATACTCAAAAGATAAAATATCTTAAATTTGTTCACTGTGAAGGGAACCATAGTCATCCTATTCATTCATTACCTCATTGTCTTCTTGCATGATGCTGCAAATTTCTTCTTTGTTGGAGTCTTGTAGTGAAACCTCTAAAATCATATCTTCTTGTGTAGTGATCTTACTACAAACACTCATGTCTGCATCATAACTCTTATTTTGATGGTTGCATATATCTTCTTCATTTTCTTGCTGCTCATATAACTTATTATCAATATTAATGTCAGCAATATCTTCACCGGCAATAGACTCCTCATCATTATCACATTTATCCTAATCAGATTCATCATATTCATTTTTAAAATAAAATTCATTATATTCTTCACAATCAGATTTATCATCAGCATCTTCAATAATCTCAGAATTTTCAAATTCAATATCATTATTTTCAACATTTGATATGTCTTTAGAAGAAGCATCTTCTAAACCCTTTATCCATTCTATATTTTGCTGAAAATATTCTACCCTCTAAGAAATTGATAACTTACATGTATGAGGGAAACAAATTTGGACAAATAACTCAACCCATACAAACTCCTGAGGAAAAAAAATGATACCATAGCCTTTTAGCTTATCAGTAAATCTTATGTAGAAATCATTTGGTGATTCACTTTCTTCTCTATTCATGTGTCCTTTTAAAAGTAGCACCACCTTTTCTTGAAGCCTTTGCCTCAACATATCTGTCTCTGCTTTGACAAGATCAAACTCTGATACAGGATCATTTAATTCAGATGTCATGTACTTCACTGTGCTCTACTTCATTATATTGTTCTACATCACTAAGCTGCTCAAAATCACTAAATTTGTCAGTAAAACAAACCTCCAATGCTTCCATGGATTCTATTGAGCCATGAGGTAGGTCTCTAAACCAATCTCTTGCAATATCAACTAAGGATATTACAAAAAGTTTCATTAATATATCCTCATGTGAAATATTATGACTATCTACCAAGTCAGCAAAATTTTCTAAATGATTGTCAACTGACTGTTCACCAAAACCAGTAAACTTTGGCAAATACTCCCTAAGCTTTGATGGAATATGATTCAGATATCCATGGATACCCTCAAAACTAATTGCCCCATACAAATTACTACCCCTCCAATCACTATATTGTGACATCTTAGTAGTAAAAAAGATTACAAACTGTCACTCTTCAAATACATATCTCCTTCAAATTTTGCAAGAATGCAAGTAAAAATTGAAATATGTAAACCTCTTTTTTCACATCTTTATCCTTTTTGCTTAATTTCTACAATCACTTGATAAGGAAAAATATCAAAACTTTGTGAAATACCTGAATGTACTTGAGCTGCTGCAAAATATGTGCTTTGAAAACACCTCCAAATCAACCTTCCAACTTGTAGACTTGCCACCTTGTTGTAGAGAAAGATTTACAACTGGTTGAGATCCCTTTTTATCTCTAGCTTCTTTAAACCAGCAACCCCATATACACCACATATAAAGCCCTTTATTGATTCCTTACTTGGCTATGTCAATAATCATAGGAGCCCAAAAATCTACTATCACTGTTGCTGCAAGTCCACCTTCTTTTGTAGTCTTTCTTTAACATGCACACTGCTACAAATCAAAGAACTCATATTCACCACTCACCAGTAGTGAGATTCTTTTGATACTATCTTGGAGAAACTAAAAAATTTCAAACACTTTCCAGCAAACAACAGACATACTTGACTCTTTTTATAAAACATAAGGAATATTTCCTTTCTTTTTTAAATCCAGACTCTATAACTAGATTCAACTGCAACTGGTTTGAAAGATTTAAAAGATACTGCACTAGAGAATCCATGAAATAAAATTTTTTACTTCCCCAATAGAGTCGCCAATTTGTTAGGGATTTTTATTGTATGAATCACAGTGCTTGAAATGACTACTTGAACACTATGCCTTCCAATACTGATTTGGATACAAGAAAAGCCTAATTGCTAAGGATTGGATAAGATCCTTCTTCATTTTTGAGCTCCACATATACTCAGGAAGGTTTTACCTCTTAATGATTACTGATTACACAGTATATATAAAAGTGGACACTGCTTTTCTATGTATCTTTGTTAAACCAACTTATGAAACACCTTGCAAATGATCAAGCACAACCAAATGCAAAGCTTAACTAGACAAACTATGATTTTAAATATAGAAAAAACCAGTGATATAAGGACTTTCATCCTTCTTCCTTTTAAGGAGGGATAACCTAGTTGATTCACTCTCCAAGGAATCACTAAACTAAACAAGATGCTGCTGATATGAGTCCCTAATGAATTCAGCTCATTTGTTCTAAAAACTAAATGAAACTGATTGATTTATTTTGATATGATATTGGATGAAGAACCAACTACAAACAAAATTCTAGACTAGTGCCTATCCCTTGGGCAAAGATTCAATGAAAACATATATCAGCAGAAACAAACTAATGAAGATACTATAGAATGCCTTACAAACTACATGTAAATGAGATGGAGTGACTTACAAACCATCCTCTCATATCCATACCACTGCATCAAATCCTTACAAAATGCTTTGCCCTCTGAAATCACTTGTGAAACTTAGCTCTCTCATTGAAAGAGACTCACAAATAATTAGACACAATACCTTGTAGTAGGTATATTTTAGATGCCTTACAAATGAACTATACTAGAGCACAAACATAATCTAAAGAGACAAGAAAATATAGAAGAGGAGCAAATACACTGTATTTCATTAATGAATTCTACTTCAACACAACCAGACCTTAAGCTTTCAAAAATATATAGAGAAATAGAAGTATAACTTGCAATAAAAATCATCAAACCAATAGGAACCTTTCCAAGAACAGGAATCAGAAAACAGGGAAAAGGAACCCTCAAAATAGAAAAGAGAAGAGAAAAATATAGAAGAAAAGAAAAACCCTAAGATCTCTGAGCAAGTTACACTTGTCTCTCTTCAAATTTGATTTCTATCGGTGGTTGCCTCTTCAAATAAAATCTGATTCTTTCCTTCAACTATCTTTTTTAATAAAATATGATTTCATTCTGTCATTTAGAAAACCCTTCAAATCTGATTATATTTGTTTGCCCAAAATCTGATTTTTACTCTGCTCAAGATCCTCTGGGAAAGCTTCTTTCCTAGCATTTGCAATAAAAATGATTTCATTTTTTCTTATCCTTCTATGTAAATGTGATCTTATCCTCTAAAAATATCCTTCTTATCTGTTCTTTCTCTGGAAAATATGATTTCTTCTGTCTATTCCAAGTCTACTTTACCCTCTAAAAATCTTCTCCAAAGTTGATTTGATTTGTGTGCAAATCTAAATTCATTCTCTATTCACAAATATCTCTACGAATGCATATCTTGAAAACTTTGAAAAATATATTGCACAGACTATGTAGAAACTCAATACCCTAATCTTGCACAATACATTTATAATTCTTTTCATTTTTTAAAAAATATTATCTTTGTATCCCCCATGTCCAAATTTGATTCAAAACTTTGCACAAATAATGATTTGAAAATCATTTACCTTTTACTGTTTCTCCTTTGAAATTTTCAAATTTCTGCATTTTACCCAGAATCAACCAGAAATTGACATGTGTCACCTGCTAGTTTGCTGCTCTTAACAGGTCTTTAACTGTGCCTTAACCCTGGGTTCACTTTTTCTCCTTGTCTTCAAGTCTCTTGATTTCTTCACTAACTATAGTTAAATGTGGAGACCTAGCAACTAATTCCTCAGTCTCCAAGTCTCCTAATGATTTGGTCTTAACCGCCAGAATCACGCGACCTAGCGACTACCGTCAGTCTCCTTGTCTACTGATTTTTCTGCACTAACTGCCAGCATTCAGTGACCTAGCGACTAACCGCTAGCAGTCAACTCGATAGTTTGTCTCCTGGTCATGGTAGTTTTCTCCTCTGGCAGTCATCTTCAAGCGACCTTGCGACTAGCTGCCACGTCATCATTTTTCTGCAAAATTTGGTTTTTGACAATTTTGGGCATGGAAATTGAGGCACCAGCCTGGGCGTGCATGTGGATAGCTTCCTCTTTAGCTTCACATTTGATATGTTATTTTTTTTCCTTATAACCATTTTGAAATGCCCTTGTAGGAAGAATGTGGGATTAAATTCCCATATGGTTTTAAAGCATTTTCAAATTTTATGCCCAAAATATAGGGCCCACCTACGTGCTGAGTCTTCCAGCCAAGAGGCCCTTCATAAGCCTCTAGGATTCTTTCTTATTTCACATATTATTCCCTTTAGTATATAAATACTAAAAAATGACCACACACAGGCAATGTGGGATAATCCCATTTTCATTGTTTTCAAAAATTTTGAGACTTCCAGCAGAACTGCTCATTAATGGCATCGTTTCCCTGCTAATGAAGACCATCAATGTCTTTTGGAGGTCTAGGCACCACCTTCCATGGTTTCACATTTGCAAATTTTAACTTAAAACTTCCAAAAAACTTCTCCTCTATCATGGTTTTTGGCATGAACTTCCTATGAAATTACCTCCTCTTTCTTTACATACCTTGTTAAAACTTTTTCTTGCACCCTTTAGTGTCTGTGTAGGGGTCTATTCTTGCACATTGTATTTGATTGGGTAATTGCTGGCAGCCTCCTCTCCATAATGCTACATAGCTTCATCTCCCTTTGGCCATGCCTTGCATAGACACTATGAAATGAAGATTTCCCCCTTTTACAAATTAAAACAATCACTGGCATTTCTTCATTATCTGTGTAGATTCCTTGCAATGTTGAATTTCTATTTAAAAATACTTCCTTTGCCCTTTCAAAATCAGTGCAAACATTGCATTTAATTTGGCAATGTATTTGTTTATGTTGCGTAGGATGTCTCTAACAAATGTATTTACTATTTTTGAATGCATAGCCCCTTCTCCTGGGTACATTACGCATGGTTCCTCCTTGTAATGCATAGGTTACTAACTTCCTTGTCTTCTACTCAATGATGCACAAGTTAATACATTTGCAAATTCATTTTGGTGTGGGCTCCATTTCCTTTGGTAGCGTAAACTCTTTTACATATCACGCACAACATTCCACTTGGTTTTAAAACTTACCAATTTGCATTTTGATGTTAGTTTTTTTTTTAAAATCTACCTCCTTGATCTCCAGCACAGACTTTCAAACAAATGAAAGTGCCTTGCATGGAATTTCCTTGGCATTCTCCTATGCTGACTTCCATTAGTTTTTAAAATGTGTTGCCATGTTTTTGTTTCTCAAAACCATATTTAATGTTACGTAGCCTTATGGCTTTTAGTGCAGCACTCTCCACACCTTTAAAGCAACATAACTTCCTTCTACAATGCATAGGCAATCATGCATTGGTTTCCTTTTAAGTTCATGCTCTTTTTAGCACACACCACGCAGCCCTATATCATGCTCTGTTTTCATTTGCAAATT
The DNA here is from genome assembly GCA_018584345.1 of Thuja plicata. NCBI lineage: Eukaryota > Viridiplantae > Streptophyta > Pinopsida > Cupressales > Cupressaceae > Thuja > Thuja plicata. Next base: position 1,506,130 of record MU223914.1, on the reverse strand, counting down.
GCATATGAAAAACTTTTTGAATGTTCTTGAAATGTTTTGAAATTCTCCCTAGAAAATAGCGTGGGCATTTGCTCATTAAATTTTGTTTACTTTGTGCGTTAACTCTTTGAAGAAGTGTGTTCTATGCACCCTTTTCATAATATACATGTCTTTATCTTGTTTGATTCTGGCAACTACCCCAATTCACACAACCTTTCATCAGATACATTTTGCAATACCATTCACATTTTATGTGCATAAAAATGGCATGAGCTCCCACTATGCTTTGCTCATTGTATTTGGTATTAACATTTGATTTGTTGAAAACCCCCTTTTAAAAGAAGAAATATTCCTTCACTTGATGCTGGCAGTCAATGCTATGTTTTGCACAAAATATATGTAATAAGGACCAACAATTTCAAACATTAAAAATCAAGTTGACATCATCCTTCTTACTTGATTGCACAATCCCCTTATAACATTATTTAAACACTAGCATATGCCAACTGCATTTTCACTGGTTTTTTTATATGTTTTTTTAAATTTCCCTTCAATGCTGGCTTGCGCGAATTCCTATCTTATTCGCATTTGAAAATTCATTGGTAATGCATTGTTTAATATCCGTGCTCAAGTCCTCTTCATGGCCGAATTGATTGACAATGTGCCTCAAAGACATCTCACCATATGGAATGCAGTGATTGTAGGATATGTGCATGGTGGTAGTTACTAATTTCTAACATCTGGTTCCCTTTTGCAATACACTTTGTTTTTTAAATAATAATACTATTTTCCAAGTAATGCTTTCATAGTTTTTTCTCAATGTTTTTGCAATTGATACCTTTTGTGTATGCTTGTACATTTTTCCCACAGTCAGGACTCATGAATGCCACCTTAATATTTGATAGACCAAAATTTAATCGACGATGCAATTTGGATTACTGAACTAACAATCACTTAAAATTGACCTTTTCGAAATCTGCAAATTTAACTGATTAATGGCATCTGGCCTCAAGAATGAGCTTTGAAAACTGACTAAAACAAGCAATCTGAACCTGACACTTGGCAAGAAGATCTATTCATCTATAATAAATATGCATGCAAAGGGGCTTCTCCAGATTCATCCTCAAGCACAAGATGTAACTGTTCAAACTTAGTATCTCAGACAACCGTGCAAATGTAATGTGCATGAACTTCATCTAGAAAGGCCACTGCAAAATCACTAAATCAAGCTCTGAAGTTTCACCATCAGGTCAGATAGTACATTCATATGTAATAAGCATGTTACCATGATCAGTTCTTGAAAATAAAATTTAGAACAAAATTTATCATTTCCTTAAAATGACCATTTTGCAAACTTGATTATGTTCTGCACTGTCAATCTACAAAAACTACCTTTGATACTGAGTTCATAAAGTCACCAAAATGAACCTTCAGAATCTCAACCTCTGAACATGGATCCAATGTCATATGTAGAATGCAAAATGTTAATTATCTCATTCAGAAAACACACTGATCAAAAAGTACAAATCTGTAAAGTCAGCCCTTTACAACTTTGTCAACTCAAACTTGGTGAAAAATGCAGAAATCTGATTTGGAATCATCATAGAAAAATGATCAACTGGATTGATCAAAATCTGAAAATCTTCAAAGGAGTTCACTTCCAAGTCTAAAATTTAGAACAACTTTCAATTATTCTTAATCCTGAACCATGTGCAAATAGGGAGACCACAAAGTAGGTCTTTTAATTCTGAATTCTGCACATTCAGTAAAACTTTAAAAAATTGGAAATGGAAAGGCTCTGTTAAAGTGGATAACTGGATTGGCAGGAATCTGAGACTCTTCAGGTGAGTACTCTATCATGTTTTCAACATAGGGGAACATTCAATTATGCAATGCATACAACTAGACACATTTTGGAAAACCTCAAAGTAGGCTATTTGGAAATCTGGGTAAGTAGAGAAACTGGACAGTTCTGGAGAACCAAATTTTAGGGAATCTGAAAACTTATCAAACTGACTTGAAATCTCTTGGGTTCTAAAACATAGACTCTCTGATATACATGTAACACATTCCCAAAGTAGTGACTTATGAAACTCAACATGGTGCAAGATAATCGGAAGCAAACTAGGCCCTCGATAACAAAATAACACTTAGCAAAAATGCAGATTTATATAACCACCTCAAAATGACTACTTCCTAAACATATCAGAATTGAAATTTAGGAGTTGAAACCCACTGCATATGTCAAATGGAAGGTACTAAACCCTCTTCCCAATTGGTGCATCATGAAAATCAACAGAGTGCCTTTTACAAGTACTCCACCTAAGCCTTCTCACAAAAGTTTTTCAGGGTAATCATTTTGCCTTATAGAAAATTTTCAAAATGGTCACTCCAAATTTGTACTAAATTTGGGAGTACCAACACAAAGAAGGATAACCTTTCTAAGGAAGTACGAGTTATATTTTGGACAAGGGTAATTCTAAGGAAAGATGTAGATCTATCTTGATCTCAAAGTGGTGATAATATAAAAGATAAGATCTGTCGACCTTTGCCTGGGACAAAGTCACTTGATAGAGATAATGATGATTTTTGATATGATGAGATCAAGATATTTTGAGTTTGAGCTTTAGAACTAACAATGTTTTAGACAATAATCATGCTTTTCAGAGAAGGGATGATCTTTAATGTTTAAAAATTCACACAATGTTCTTCACATTTTCCTGGGATAAACACTGGTCTTTAACACAAAATGGAGAGTACTTTCAAGGTTTTTAGGAAGAAAATAGGTGTAAAATATCTCTGGTCAACTGCAGCATAACTTCACTGATTACGGAAAAGTGAATGGTCGATTGTGGTACTTTATCACCGACTACGGTAATAAACAGGTAGATTGCAGCAATAAACAAGTTAACTGCAAAATACTTCTGTCAATTATGGAAAAATGTTGGCAATTACGGTAAACAGGAAACAGTCTCAAAAAAGACTAGAAGATAGGTATCACTGTCTAAAAAAATTTTATTTTCTAGAACAAGGCTTCTGATTGGCAAGACAGTTGATGTTGACAACCCTAGACTTTAACACGTTTGACTCATTTTGATAGTTTTGATGTTTGTTTTGCATTTTAGAAACTGATCAAAGAAACAAGCACAACAAACACTATGTTTTTGAAGAATGAATACTGACAATGTGTATGTTCTACAACTTTTTCAAGTTGCAAGGTTATCACGAGGTCTCAACAATGAACAGTCAGACTAATCTAGGTCAATGGATTCAGAATACAATGTTATAGGCCCAATGCTTGGATGTTTGTTAGCTCACATAGCAATTGTCACACTACTAGGATACGAAGGTCCACGATGTAGGTGCCCATGTTTGTGTTGTTGCCAGGTATTGTTTCCATGGAGTGAAGATCTCTTTCACTACACAAATATTGTGGGACACATATGTTGGGAATCTTGGGGGGAAATTTTGCAACCCCTTGCACTATAATAAGGTATATGTTCAGAGGTAGATCGAGTTGGCCTCTAATTAAAAAAAATTTAGTAAGGGTCTGTGGCATCTATCCAATTGGTTTGTATGTGTGTGACTCACTTAAGAGCCTATTTGACCATGCTAGCTCCTTAGGGAGATTCTCCCGATCCAAACTATCATCAACACACCTCGCCCGAGCTTGGCTAGATAAGATAGAACTTTGGTTCGCACCTTGTTTATATATCGATCAGAAGGATTACTAGTTTAAGGTCATTCCTCAAGGAAGAAGCGCATTCCCCGGACAGGCCTTTCTAAAAAAGTATAAAGATGTCTAATCTAACAGATTGTGCAACTGCACCCAAAACTCAAGACACAAGGTAAATCAATTAATCTCCGAAAGTTTGAAATGTGAACTAAGCTACACCACCATACAAGGACAAGTGTTATGTTTTAAGCCCAAAAGTAAGTGTTGATTGCTTTTTCAATTTTAATGCACCAAAACAAGAGATTCTTTGCCTTGTTCAATTTTAGTCCCCACATCAATTTTAAGCCCAAATCTAAAATGTGAGATGTGAGATGTGTGACAAGAACTATTCTTTTTAAGCCCAAATCGAGAAGTTAATGAGTTTTAAGTTGTATTTTTATCTTGCCTCCTCGATTTGTACCTGTCAAATAAAGTGTTTAGTATCTCCAGAAATGAAAGCTTTCAATCCAAAATAGAAGAATATCCAAAAACTTTCGAACTATTGAGATTGCTAAAATTAATGATGACTTTATACTTACCTACAAATCTCTTAATTGAATCAATGTACTTCATGTATGCTTCACTTTGATCTTTAGCTACAATTGCAAGAATTGCCTTTTGTTGTGATCTATAGTTGAGGGTTCTCCTTCTTGTAGCTCTTAATGCTATAGCACCTAGTATGCGTCTGATTACCTTTTTGTCATTCACTATCAGTCAGCCCTGCACAGAAACTAAGAAAACAATTAGAAAAGAGGCTTTTGGGTCGATTGCAGTACTATGTGTTCAATTGCGGTAGTCTCTAGTCAATTGAGGTAGAATATTGGTGATTGCGGCAAGATGCGTACGAGTGTGACATAGATTGGGCAATTGTGGTAAAATATAGGAAATTGCAACAAACAATAGGTAAATGTGGTCAAATACAAGCAATTTTGGCACAATACCAGAAGAAAGAAAGATAGAAGACCACAAAATAATGATGCAAAAGCCTACAATCAATTGTGGTATTTAAACCAGTCAATTATGGCACTATTTTGTCAATTGTGGCAGAATAGCAACGATTATGAAATAACACAGATATCAAGAAAAAGATGGATTTTTAGATCTACAACCGTACAACCGTGGCTGATTGATTTTGTTTTTTGTCTGCAAGAGATATTCAAGCTATTTGATTCACGTCGGGTTCACAAAAAATGTACGCCTCCTCTCTCGTGATTCGTGGTTCCCAAGCTTTCCAAAGGTGGGGGTTAGTAGAAACGGTTTACAATGATATAAATCCAATACACAAAGCTACCAAAATGAATAACATGAAACATAACCAATAAAATGTACAAGCAATGAAAGGAAAACAATTGAATGCAAACCCCAAAGTGCTTGAAGCTTCTATTGTCTCTCTCTACTCCTGAAATATTGTTTTGATGCTCAGTATTGGTGTGGCAGCGTCTATGACTTGAGAAGTGTCAAGAATTTTCTATTTGAAATGGGTGTGTGATCGCAAGATGGCTTGAATGCTAAAACCAAACTGGTTGAGTAATGGTGCACGAGAGCTTTCAATCCTAGATCCTTCAAATGGTTATGAAGAGTTTATTATATAGGAATTGAGGATGAAATGAATGGTTGAGATCAATCCTAGAGATAGGGAGATAGATGGTTGAGATCAAATGGAACTGGAGAAGCCATCAGTAAACTCCACCTCTTCAATTGGTAAAGAGGAGATAGAGTTTGGTTGACTGAAGAGCTAATTGTGAGTTACCTTTTAGAACTGAAGAGGTGGTGGAGTTACCCATGTGAACTGGAGAGATGGGTGGAGTAACCCATGTGGTCTGATTGGAGTTATCTCTTTGAAGATAAATGAATATTTAATTCTTTTAATTAATAAATGTTTTCAACATGTGAGATAATTGAATTCTTTTTTGATTTAGAATTGCTTTATTTGATTAAATTAAATTAATTTAATTAGAAGAATTTAATTAGTAAGTTTAAATATTTGAATTTAAACTATAGGAGATTGAATTTAATTAATTAATTAATGGTAATTAATCAATTAAGGTTAATTAATTAAATAAAATTAATTATTTAATCAATTTTGGGAATTTGATTAGATGATTTGGGGAATGAATTTGGAGGAAAATATATGATAAATTAATAATTAAAAAACCATTAAATAATAGATGAGAATTAGTTTTTTTAATGTCAAGTCACAAGCCTATCCATTTTAGGGTGTCTACAGTTATCAACAGTCATAATTCAACTCCGATTGCTAGGGTTCCATGTCATACTCCCTGAATCATCACTTATGTCCAGCTACTCTGTATCATTATTATGTTGATGTATGTTTGTCTTCAAATCTCTATAACTTACTATAAACATCACCAAAACAAAATTGATCTTACATTGAGGTCACACATAGCCCATATTATCTTCTTCTAATCTCTCTTTCCATAACTCATCGATCTCGATCTTCGATACTCAAAATACCTCTGTATTTCTACTTCTGTACTTAGCCAATTTCAGAGTCACCAAAACTTAACTTTAAAGGAATCAATTAGTATGCCACATGTGTTGCCATAAATTACAACCAAAAATTGAATCACATCATACAAAATTGATCACTTTCCAAAAATCTCTCCATTTGGCATTAATGGCAACACTTAACAAAAAAAAGACTAAGTGTTCCAACAAAACAAAAATTGTCTCTCCTTCTTTCTCTATTTTTTTTCTCTTCTCCCTTATACATTATCTTCTCCTCTTCTCCCCTATTCATTTTTTCTCTTCTCTCTTCTCCCCCTTTGAATACAATTACAAAGGTGCATAAAAGTAATAAAACTAGTGCTTGCTTACCAGTTTCATAATATATTGAAAGGAATCTTCCAAGATCTTCACTTTTGTACTCCATGACTTAAGAAATAGTTGACTAACATGAATTAGTCCATTTAATGCAAATGATTATTTCTCTACTTCTTTCAACTCTTATGGAATAGAGTTAGCCAATGATTCTACAGTTTTCTCCATGTCTGATAAGTGGGCTTCAATGATTGATAGCTTAGGAGTGATTAAACTCATCGGCAAACCAAACCTTGTCAAAACTTTCCCTTTCTTAATATACAATACATTTAATTTAGCCAAAATTATTTTAACTTCTTTTTCCAATTCCATTAAATATTGTGAAGAGGTCTCACAATTGTCCATCATGTTGTTCAAGGTTTCCCTGTCCTTGGAAATAATGTCTTCAACATTCTAAATATGTCTGATAGGGTTTATGCAATAGCTGAATAGTTTCATGCCATGTGCAACACAACTCTTTTCATTTTCTATACTAGTTCTCAAAATGCCCAAGTCCCATGAGATAGACTGGAAAAATTCAAATAGCTTCTTCTCTGAGTAGTTCCTTTATGCCTTTCCTTCTGCAATCTTTACCAAGTTCTCATACTGTCCATCAAATTCATCAAGTGCCAAATTCAGGTTCTCTAATTCAACTTTGTTTTGGAAAACAATAGGTACTGGGACCAATCTATTCACAGTATCAATTTCTCAGGACATCACCTTGGAATTCTTATCACTTTTCTTTCCCGATCTCTCCTTTGCTTTAGTAAGTGTAGTAAAATCTAATTTTACCAACTCATCCTCATCCATGAAATCAATATCCATATCAATATATTTGTCTTTACTTGCCAATAATAAGCTAGAAGATGTGTCAATTTCATTCTTGACTTCAACATTTTTTGGTTTCTTCTTTCTGCTCCAATTCTTTGTGTCCTTCTTCCTTAGTCACTATATTGTCATTAGTTTCTTCAAATGGATCTTTCTCATCATGTGAAGTGTCAAGAGTCATAGGCACACCAAAAACATAGAAATTTGGTTGCATATCAACTTCACTCTTCTCAACACTTGCCTCAGCTATCTTCGAACTCTCTCCCATTCCTAAGGGTGTAGGCAAAGTAGTTGTAGGAAGTGGGTTCGTCACAAGAATAGTGTTCATTAATATCTAGTCCAGTGCTTTCTAAGTCTCTTCAGTAACTTCATCTTATTTTCTTTCCATAATCTTCACTATTCTAGTCTTAGTTCTCAATATAGGTTTCAGCTCTTTAAATATTCTGTCTCTTTCTTGTATAGAAACTATAGGCAACATATTATCAATTTCTTGATTTCTGATAGTTTCATCCTCACTCTTTGCTAGCTATTTCCTAGTCTCCAATCTACCATATAACTCTTCATGTATACTTCCATCTATCTCCAATAGATTCTTCTTGAAAACAAGTAAATGATTAACTACAAGATCCTCAATCTAAATTTTATCAGTTTCCTCATACCTGTCATAGTATTTGTTAATAGAAACTAACTTCCCTTTCTCAATATCTCTCTTCTCAATCATCTTCAAGTCAGGTTTCCATATATGCTTGTCACTTTTAGGTTTCTTCTATTCTCTCACAATGTTTTGTTGGAGATTTGATTCTAAACAGTTGATTGATTGTATGTTTGTCATTGATGACAACATATAATACACAGTAGTGATTCTGTATGTATTTATCAGAATGATGATATCAAGCCTTGCATGGCTAGATACATGTTTTATACATGTTTATTATGTTATGTTCTTACACATAGATCTAGATATGATGTTTGAGTCAAGTTGTGTAATTCTGTTATTGGCAGTTACAGTTCTAGAAGAGTATCTGTTCAGAGACGACGTATGTAATGTGTTTCTTGAGTTGTGCCTATCTTTAGGATATGCATGTGTATATTCATGATTAGTTATGATTTGATGATTTTATATTCATGATTAGTTATGATGATAATTGTTTTTGATTAGTTATCTAAAGGCGCCAAACGTGTTTCAAGAAGATTGCAAAGTTAGAGTTAATTTGGTGAGGCCAACTTAGTGAAGCGTCGTTTCTATTCAGCTTGTGTTGTGTGGAATTAATATTGTTTGCATGCTTAGTAGATCCAACAAGAATGTTATGAAGAGTTGTCTTACAGGTCCCATGATCTCATACTTTGAGGAAGATACTTATAGAAAGTCATTTGTGATACGCTAAGTGTGAATGATATGAAAAGAGACAGAAGATGTATAGAGAAGAATATCAGATGTGGTTCATTCATCAAGAGTATATGTGAAGAAGAAGTGAAAGATTATAATACACTGGAACTAATCAAGATAGCAGGTCTACTCTATAGTTCATCATCAGATATAGTGCATATATTTTATACAAAAGGTTATAGCCTTCACCATTGAAGCAGTGAGCTTTTGGATAGTGAGTCCACCACCCCTAACAGGGTTATTTTTAAAAGACTCCTAACAGGGTCCGACCCTTAACCAGGTCACTATACTTATTGTATTGTAAAGTAAAACTCCTAACAGGTTTGAAATATCTTCTAACAAGGATTACTATAATCAAGTATAGTTTAGTGTGGGTGCTAATTCCCACTGGGGTTTTTACGATTTGGTTTCCCCGTAATCAAATTGTGTGATGTGTACTGTGTTATCTGAATGTGTATTTACTTTATTGTATTCTGGAGTTAAAGAAGTAAAAAGAAGTAAATTTACTGATAACTAATTCACCCCCCCTCTCAGTTATCCTTTGGGACTATTCTAACAATTGGTATCAAATCCAAGTTCCTTGGAGAAGAATCCTAACAGCTTAAGGTAGATCATATGTCTTACTTCAGAAAAGAGAGCACTAAGTTCGATGGAGAAAATTATCTGGATTGGATAAATAAAAAGATAACACATCTACAGTGTGTTGGCTTTGAAATCTTTGAGATAGCTATACAAGAAGTTTTTATTCCATCTTTGAAAGACCTTGCAAAGGATGATGCTACTAATAGACAAAAGGAAACATTTACCAATAATGTAATTGCTAAAGAAGCCCTAATCAGTGCCCTATCCGACAGTGAATTTTCTGAGATCAAGAAAATTGACAGAGCATACACCATATGGAAGTATTTAGAAGATATATTTGAAGGAGATATTCAAGAAAAGAATGTGCGCAGGAAGACATGGAAAAAGAAATACAACAGTCTTGAGATGTTACCTGAAGAGAACATTAGAGCTTACAATCAAAGGATAAATGAAGCAGTATCTTGAATCAAAAATAATGGTGGAGAAATATCAAAAGAAGATATAATGGACAAGTTGTTAACTACCTTAACATCAGACTATGAAAACAAGATAATTATTCTAGAGGAAACCATGCAATTCTCACAAGACTTAAAGAGAGAGACTTTGATCAGAAAAATCTCTACATTTGAGATATCAAGATTGAAGACTGAACCTAAAAGTAAAATAGCTTTCAAAGCCTCAGTCCATGGTAAGAAATCCTTACACATCTCTAGTCATAATGAGAAAGAAGAAGTTGATGAAGAACTAGAAGATATCATTGCTATGATTTCTAAAAGAGAAAAGAAAGGAAAAGGAAAATATGAAGGACATCTTCCATTCAAATGTTTTTCATGCAACAAGATTGGTCACTTTGCATCTAAGTGTCCCACAAGGGTCAAGAAGTTTAGATCTTATTACAAACCTAAATATAAGAAGGAATGTTACCATGCTGAAGAAGGTGTAACTGATGAAGATTCAAGAGAAGATGAAATTGGATTTATTTCCCTTAGAGACATGGAAAGGTTGCTCGAAGAAATGGATATTACAGATGAAAAGGAAGAATAAGAGTTAGCCCTAATTTCCAAAGTAGACATCAGAACTGATTGGATCATTGACAGTGGATGCTCTTATCATATGACAGGTGACAAAGATATATTTTTTAATCTAGACAAATACAAAGGTGGTATGGTTAGATTTGGAGATAACACTCCTCAACCTATCATAGACAGAGGTTCTATCACTTTGGATGGAAAGAAAAAGATAGATGATGTTCTATATGTTGATGGATTACATCATAACTTGCTAAGTGTTGGACAGCTACTTCACAAAGGTTATCATTTGGAGTTCAAAGAAAAAAAGTACATCATTAACAACAAGGATGGAGACATGATTTCATCAGGCTCCAAAACAAAAGGTAATGTTTTTTAGCTCAATTCTAATGTAAGTTGTTTTGTTGCAAAATTAGATGATAGTTGGTTATGGCACAAGAGACTATGTCATATCAATTTTGATAACATAGTAAAGATAAGTAATGTCAAGGCAGTTAGAGACCTTCCTAGTATTGCAAGACTAGTTGACACAATGTGTAGGGAATGTGTTATGGGAAATCTTGTAAGGAGTTATTTCAGAAGAAAGCAGAACTCAGCCGAAAACAAATTGGACCTAGTGCATACTGATTTATGTGGTCCTACCCAAACAAGATCTTACTATGGAGAAAGGTACTTCATTTTGTTTGTTGATGATTTTTCAAGGATGATGTGGGTTGCATTCTTAAAGGAGAAGTCTGAAGCTTTTGAGAAGTTCAAAATATTCAAAGCTCAGGTTGAGAATGAATCTGGATTAAAACTAAAATGTCTGAGATCAGATAGAGGAGGAGAGTTCACCTCTGATCAGTTTTATGATTACTGTGAAGAACATGGAATAAAAGATAGTTGAGTGCTCCTAGAACCCCTCAACAGAATGGGATTGTAGAAAGGAGGAATAGGATTATACTTGATACAGTGTGCACTATGATGATTGAAGGAAAAATTGCATACACATATTGGAGAGATGTAGTGAATACAGCAGTTTATACCATCAACAGAACTCAATTAAGTCTAGGCACAGATAAGACACCCTATGAACTTTGGTTTGGTAATGTACCTATAGTAAAGTATTTTAGAATCTTTGACAGCAAGTGCTACATCAAGAGAGATGATGGTGTTGGTAAGTTTGATGCCAGAAGTGATGAAGGTATTTTCCTTGGTTACTCTACAACAAGAAAAGCATATAGATGTTTTAATTTGAGATTGAAAAAGATAATTGAAAGTACTCATGTAAAAATTGATGAGAAGTTTATGGTTCAAGAGAGACTATGAATATGCACCTATGATTGAAGATGAACCTAGGCCTAGAAGCAAAGATACTATTATTGAAGAAATGTTTGATTGCATTGATGTCTCATGCAATGACCCTAAATCAAGCAAAGAAGAATCACTGATTACAGAAGAAGAAGTCACACCTAAGGTTCCTAAATTCACATCTAGATACCACTCTAAAGATTATATCATTGGAGATCAGAGCAGCAGTGTTTTGACCAAATCAAAAGAAAAAATTCTAGCAATGGATGAAGAGGTATGTTTACTTTCACAGATTGAACCTTTAAGTGTTGAAGATGCTTGTAATGATTTTGATTGGAAGAATGCAATGAAAGAATAATTAGATCAGATAATTAAAAATGATACATGGGAATCGGTCCCTAGACCCAGTGACAAAAATGTGATTGGAACAAAGTGGGTATTCAGAAACAAGATGAATGAAAATGTTATAGTAGTAAGAAACAAAGCAATATTGGTATGTAAAGGATATGCACAGAGAGAAAGAATAGACTACACTGATACATTTTCCCATGTAAGCAAACTAGAAGCCATTAAATTTTTCTTGGCCTGTGCAACATTCAAAGACTTTAAAGTTTATCAAATGGATGTAAAGTCAGCTTTTCTGAATGGTAACTTAAAGGAAGAAGTCTACATAGAATAACCTAAAGGATTTAATCTTTCAGATAAACCAGACATGGTATGCAGATTGAAGAAAGCACTCTATGGTTTTAAACAGGCCCCAAGAGCTTGGTATGAGAAAATTGATGGTTATCTTACCAAGATTGGATTCAAGAAAGGAGTAGCAGATTGTAACCTATTCACAAGAGAGACACCTAATGGATTACTACTAGTTGCCATATTTGTTGATGACATTATCTTTGGAGGTAATGACAAGCTTAGTATAGCATTTGCAAAAGAAATGTAGAATGAATTTGAAATGAGCATGATTGGTCCTATAAAATACTTTTTGGGACTAAATATAAAGCAGACAGATAAAGGTATATTCATTAATCAATCAAAGTATGTGAATGAAATATTGAATACCTTTAAGATGGAAGACTGTAAGCTAGTATGCACCCCTATGATAATAGGAAGCAAGCTTTCTAAAGATGATGATTCCACAGTAGTTGATAAAACATTATACAAATCTATGATTGGAAAACTCATTTATCTAACTCAATCTAGACCTGAAATATCTAATGGAGTTGGTATTGTTGGAAGATTTGTATCTGAACCCAAGCATAATCACCTAATGGCAATCAAGAGGATATTCAGATATCTAAAAGGAACTATAGATTATGGTTTATGGTATCCTAAATCAGAGAATGTACAACTTCATGTGTATACAGATGCAGATTGGGGAGGTTGTATTGATGATAGGAAGAGAACTTTAGGAGGAGCAGTATTTCTTGGAGATAGGTTGGTCTCTTGGATAAGCAAGAAGTAGAACTGTATTTCTCAGTCAACAGCAGAAGAAGAATATGTTGCAGCAGCACTGAATTGTTCAACCATGGTTTCGATCAAGCAGATGGTTAAAGACTTTGGTATTCAGGTTTATTATCCTATTGTTATTCATTGTGATAACACTAGCACTATCAACATGTCTAAGAACCCTGTGATGCATGCAAAGACAAAACACATAGAGATCAAGTACCACTTTCTAAGAGAAAAGGTTGCAGACAAAGAAGTGAAATTGGACTATTTGAGCACCAAAGAATAGTTGGCAGATATTTTCACAAAGCCTTTATCAAAGGATACTTTTGAGTATCTCAGGGAGAAGTTGGGAGTAATTCCCTCTCCTGAGTCTAGTTAGATAAAGCAGCAAGAACATCAATCCTTAGTGACTGATGAATGGTTGACTACTCTACTTCTAGAGTAGTACCTGTGCCTAATTTTTTATGGTGCCCTTTTCTATTGATGTCCAAGGGGGAGTATATAGTAAGGGGGAGCATATACTCTAGGGGAGTATAAAAATAGTCAGAAGAATTGAACCAGTGTAGAGGAATCTTTGATGAGGATATATAGAAGATTGTAAAAGAAAGAGGACACCATGAACAAAGGATTTTTTTAATATCATATGTTTCCATCAATGTCAAAGGGGGAGATTGTTGGAGATTTGATTCTGAATAGTTGATTGATTGTATGTTTGTCATTGATGACAAAATATAATACACAGTAGTGATTCTGTATGTATTTATTAGAATGATGATATCAAGCCTTGCATTGTTAGATACATGTTGTAGACATGTTTATTATGTTATATTCATACACATAGATCTAGATATGATGTTTGATTCAAGTTGTGTAATTCTATTATTGGCAGTTACAGTTTTGGAAGAGTATCTGTTCAGAACCGACGTATGTAACATGTTTCTTAAGTTGCACCTATCTTTAGGATATGCGTGTGTATATTCATGATTATTTATGAGTTGATTATTTTTATCTAAAGGTTCCAAATATGTTTCAAGAAGATTGCAAAGTTAGAGTTAATTTGGTGAGGCCGACTTACTGAAGCGTCGCATCTATTCATTTTGTGTTGTGTGGACTTAATATTGTTTGTGTGCTTAGTAGAGCCGACAAGAATGTTATGAAGATTTTTCTTACAGGTCCCATGATCTCATACTTTGAGGAAGATACTTATAGCAAGTCATTTTTGATACGCTAAGTGTGAATGATACAAAAAGAGACAGAAGATGTACATAGAAGAATAGAAGATGTGGTTTACTCATCAAGATTCTATGTGAAGAAGAAGTGAAAGATTACAATACACTAGAAATGATCAAGAAAATAGGTCTACTCTACAGTTCATCATCAGATATAGTGCATATCTGTTATACAGAAGGTTGTAGCCTTCACCATTGAAGCAGTGAGCTTTTGGACAGTGAGACCACCACCCCTAACAGGGTTATTTGTAAAAGACTCCTAACAAGGTCCGACCCTTAACTAGGTCACTATACTTATTGCATTGTAAAGTACAACTCATAATAGGGTTGAAATATCTTCTAACAGGGATTACTATAATCAAGTATAGTTCATTGTGGGTTCTAATTCCCACTGGGGTTTTTACCATTTGGTTTCCCCGTAATCAAATTGTGTGTTGTGTACTGTGTTATCTGAATGTGTATTTACTTTATTGTATTCTAGAGTTAAAGAAGTAAAAATAAGTAAAGTTACTGATAACTGATTCACCCCCCCCTCTTAGTTATCCTTTGGGACTATTCTAACATGTTTTGTTTTTTAGGTGGTGAAATATGTCTATTAGATCTGGTACTTCCTCTAGGAATATTTTTTTCTTCCTGTGAGGTCTGTTGTGGTGGAGGGGAGGTTACATCAATAACTGTAGGAGGTGGAATATCTACCATCACTACTTTAGGAGGTGTAAGAGCTTTAGTAGCAGTACTTGTCAATCCAGAAGATCACTCTGCTAACTTCTTCTTAACTTCCTTCAACTCTTCCTCTGTGACTCCTACCTTAATACCACATTCATTCACAATATTGTCTACTTTTCTTTTCCTCAAACCTCTAGTCTATTACTCTCTTAATTTAGCTGATTTTTCCTCATAGGTTCCCCATCTCTCCTCAGATGTATCTATCTTAGATTCTAGGACATGTTTGATTTGCATGGTTAACACCTCATATCCCATAGGATAACACCATTTCTTCCTCAGTATAACTACCTCAAAGCATACATAATTAGTTTCAACCATGAAATAGATTGTATCCTTGTACTTCTCAACTAAGTCTTCAGGTATCCTGTATCTTCCTTTCATCTCCCTTTGAATAATTTTAATCATACAGAACAACTCACCATCAACCCATGTGTTTTCATGTCTTCTGTAACCATCAAAAATTTGTATACTAGTAGGTATCCCTTTTCTCCAACCACTAGGGTGCATGCCTGGATATTTTTTATCAATGTGTAAGTACATATGCATCAATAGTGAACATAATCTGAAGGCCTTTGATCTATCTTTCTTTATCAATTTCACATTCTCTAAAAATTGTTGTGCTAATACTTCGCATAGATTGTATTTAGTATTCTCATTCACCATTATATATGTCATCATGATAACTCCTGTAGATACTGAATTAGCTCTACTACTATAGTAGAATTTGTAACCAAGTACCATAGCAATCAATACATCCTATTACACAATGTCACTTATTGACATAGCTTGCTTGTCCCATTTTGAGTGTGTTAGGGTTTCAACTTGCTTCTTAACATGTTTCTCTGCTACAAGAATGATTCTAGTATTATCCAATCTAGTAAACTCATGAATCAATTCACTGTAAATCTTCATAGGTTGCTCGTCTATCCAAATAAACTGATCATGTACTCTGCTCAACAATATCTTAAACCATTCTTCTTTGTTGAATTCATATAAGTCCAAAATTTTCATAATGCTTAATTGATCAACATTTTTTCATTCATCTCTCATAATGCCTTTGTCAGTCATTTACTCCATTTCAGTATAAATTTCATCAATACCCATTATATCATACTTACAATGAATGTATGCCCTAATGTTTTCTATGTGTAAAAATTTGTATGGTGTCTGAGAAAATGCTCCTTCAGGGTCTTCTTCATAAGAATTGAAAGGATGTTTCTTGAATTTATATCTAGGTAAATCTACAACATCATAAATAACAGGTGCATCCATAGCTAGATTATGTAAATACCTCTTACACATTGAATTCCAAGTTTTCACTTCAATTGGTCACGCAAGGAAATTGTAAGATAGACGGAATCTCTCTGCTCTCTAATTTACTTAGGTCAATGCTCATTAATTGATAAGGAAATAGATAATCATATGGTGCTTTATACAATGTTAAGTCATTGAAAGTTCAATTTACCCAATACTATCTAGTTGGCTATAAATCTCGTGATCACATAATAAGCATCGTTTAATATTGCACTCTTAAATATATACTCCATGATGTCAGCCACAATCGTACCTAAGCTTGCTAGAGCTCAATCCACAAAATCAAGGGCTGGATATATTCTGATATCTTCATCCAATGCTCCCCTAAGGCCATGATCGGCCAATTAGGTCAATTCTTCTTTGTTACCATCAGGCAAAGATCCAGTAGCATCTACTATCTATCCTTGAACCAATGTCTCACTTGTCTCTTTGATCTTCCATATCTTACCACTGTTGTTATCCTTTTCTTTCTTAAAACAACTGTCAAAATCATTATTTAAATATACAACACTCTTACCAATATCATTTCCATTCTTCTGTGTATTCATAGGAGGTGGTACTCTTCTATTGTTTTCTCCATTATACCTGTAAAACTTTGTTATATGACCTAGATTATTCCTTTTTTAACATACAGGAGGTATTCTTTCCTTAGTTACTTGCAGCTTACAATATTTCGCAATGTGTCTAAGATTATTATATTTATAGCATGTAGGTTTCACTAAAGGTTCTCTTCCATTGTCTTGTTTATATCCAGGTTGATTAGATTTCCTGCATTTTGCTTTCTTGTTCCCATATCCATTACAATTAAAACAATAACCAGAAAAGGTCTTAAGAGGGTCATTACCTCTGAAATCTCTTTTCATGTGTCTAAACTTGTTATAACCAAATAATATACCATTGAAGGGTCTGATCTTCTCTCTAGGTTCTTCAATAGTAGGTTTTTCAACATCTATCTTTGCATCAAATTTTTCTTCTCATTTCTTCAAACATTCAGCTTCATATAATCCAACACCAGTCATATCACCTTTAGGTTTCTGTCTATCTCTTTGTTCATCGATCAAATCACTGCTAGTGTGAAGTTTCTCAATGTGTTTCTTTTCCTCAACAAGTTCACCTTTTATGATTTGATTGTATTTCTCCAATTCTAGATACTTGTTCTTGTAGTTGTCAGCATCATTCTTCATTTGTTCCATCAAAACATTTGCACTATTCAAAGCTTCTTCAATCTTCTTCTTAGCATATTTTTGTAATTGAATCTCTTTAGTCATGGCTTCATTCTCAAGCTTTAAGGTTTCATTTTCTTCTTCAATTTGCTTCATCTAATCTGATTTATCTTTGTCTGAATCTTCTTTTATCTAAACCACAAGATCCCGTCTCTAACTTTTGTAAAGTTCATGCTAGTATCTAAGTTTCTTTATAACTTTCTCAGCCCTTCGCATGTTGAATATGTTGGAATTATTGGAATGATGTACTAAGAGGGGAGGGGTGAATCAGTGCCTCTAAAACTTTTTATGTGGTTGGCCCATTAACCTTTGTGTCATCATATTTTTATATTCCTATCTATCTTTTTATCTTTCTTTATGTATGTGAAATCGTAATATAAGTTATTTTCATGTGTAAACATTCAAGAAACATACATGAAAATAAATAACACATAACACAAGATGATATTACAGAAAACTCTTGTTAGGAAGTAAAAACTGCGGTGGGGATATCTACCCAAAAAATTTCACTATCTACATATAACAAGGGAGCTAGTTAAGGCTTACAATTTGATCACTTATGATTATCTACCCTGTTAGGAGTATTAGAGTGGAGACATGTTAGGATCTACTTTTTTTGAAGCTTTAGCAACACTGTTAAGTGTGCACTCTATTAAGATATTTATCAAGAACTATTAAGTCCACCTTCTGTTAGCACTGCTTTGTAAAAATTTGAATTTCTTGGTCTTTAGCTTTTCCCGCGCTTTCTGGTTTCAAATCTTATCCTTTGCCACAAAAAATGGTCAAAACCCTTTTTGAATTCATCTTTTAGCTCACTCACTCTGTCATGTCGGTCTTTGTCAATTGTCCTTAATTTGTGCGAGTGAGCGAGTTCTATGTTTTAAAGTCCTAAATCACGCAGTCGCGAGGTGTTTATGTCAAGTTTTGGTCTGTGTGCGAGTGGGCGACAAGCTGCTTTGCAATGCAAATCGCACAGTCATGATGTTTTATCAAGGTCAAGTAATAGGTCTGCGAGTCAGCGATGGGTTAAAGTTATGTAAGTCGCGCACTCACTATAATATTATTCTGTTTATCTCATGCTCTGCGATTGAGCGATTCCTGCTTAAGTCTCAAGTAGTTGCATACCCGCTCAACATTTTATGTCAGTGTCATAAGTTGCGCGATCATGTGACAAGGTCATGTTCTAGTGGTCACTCACTTGCACAGGTTTTAACTCATGTGTATTTTGCAGAGCGAGTGTGCGACGAAGGTATAAAGCACCGATATGAAGATGCAATCGCATAGTCGCACAGATATTTTTCAAAGTTCTTAAAGGACCGCGACCGAGCGACCAAAATGACTGTTCAATGCCTCGCTCAGTCGCCAGTTAATGAAGATGATCAGAAATCAGCTCGCGAGTGAGTGACTAAAGAAAGAAAGTATGCAGTCGCGCACTCGCAGTCAGGTATGAAATGAAATTTTCAAGTTTTCCAGTAGGCGATGAGCCAAAGAATAGCTACTATCGCGCACTCACGCATAAGGTGCAAGTTAGAGTATAAAGTGGTGCGGGTGTGCGACGAGTCAGAAAATGAAAAGTATCGCTCAGTCGCCCAGATCCAAAAGTCAGTTTAAAATAGCTAGCGGGTGTGCGATGAGTGAAAAATGAAGGATGTCGCACACTCGCCGATCAATGAAGGTAAAATAAAAATAGCTTGCGAGGGTGCGACAAGTCAGAAAAAAAGACTAGTCGCGCACTCACCATCAGAAACAAAGTAAGATTGTTGAGCTCGCGGGTGTGCGATGAGTCAGAAGATGAAAAGCATCACTCAGTCGCCGATCAACAGAAGTGGAAAGAAAAGAGCTCGCGACCGAGTGACTAAGGGAAAAATGAAGCTCGTCGTGCACTCGCAGTCTGGTATAAAGTGAAATTTTTGAGTTCGCAAGTGTGTGATTAGATAGAGCAGTTAGTAAAGAAATGAATTGTCACTCACCCGCTCATATCCAAAAGTTAAAGTTTGAACAGTCAGTGAGTGTGCGATTAGGGAGTAGCTGAAGGATAAGAGGCATTGTCACTCAGTCGCCCAGACTCAGGTAAAATGAAAAGTTAGCTCGCGAGCGTACGACCAGCTGTCAGTGAAGGAAGCATCGCTCACTCACATGAATAAAAAAGTAAAGCATAAAAGTAGTACGAGTACGCGACAGACATGAAATGAAGCTAAAGATTTGGTCATCGCTCACTTGCAGAAGATGAAAAGTGGAGCAAGGATGGATGGTGAGTATGCGACCAAGTGAATAGCAGGAGTGCGTCGCTCACTCGTTAGGGTCTTTCCAAAAATGAATAAAATGTAGAGTGTTGGCTATTTTTAGTGCCAACGATGCACAGTCTAAAGGGTCTCCTGTTCAAATTACCCTGCTTCAAGCTAAAGAGCCACCAAAGAAAGAAACAGAAAACAAAGCACAAAATTCTGCAAAGACAGAAGAGAAACATGGTAAAATTTGTGTCTGAGGCTAGAATTGCCATGGATGCCAGGTGGGTGGAAGCTATTGCATTTTTATTGGTCCACTATCAAAAAGGTGAATAGATGGGAGGCGAAGCTTAAAGGATGAATATGGTTAAGCCACAAAAGACAAACCTGGTAAATTAGCTGCCATCTGTGTTCAGTTGCAAAGTTGTTGTGTTAGCACTGTATTGGTAATCCTTCCCAGTATGTCGGTAGCTTATTGCATCCTTGTGTTATAAAAGGATTCCAAGACTACTGGTACAAGGATGGTCATTTTTTTTTGTTCGAGAATACTACTAAGTCAGTTGTAAATCTGGGTTTTGAGAACCAATATATCTGTTTTTCTGGAGAAATCTCTGTTGAATGTTGTAACTGATGATGACCTTTGAATAAAATCTAGTTCACAGTTTCTGAAGCATTTATTGGATTTTTTGTCTTCATTTTAGCATTCTAGATTTTGTCTAAATTGAATGTTCCAGGAGCATTTTCAATTTATATATCTGTAAGGCAGATTATGAAATATTTCTAGGGTTCTTTCAAGGAGAGAATATACCTTAGAGATAATTCAACAAAGTTCAGGGTAGTAAATGAATCTGATGGATTAATTTGTTTAAATGTACTGAGGTAGGTATATAAGGTATATCTATGTTTGTGTCAGATCCTGTAATTGCTTTAAGTTTAGTCTTCAATCATGCTGGTTAGAATTATTCACAGATGACTCCATGCCCTTAGATTCAGTACTGGTCTATTTTTGTTTAGTTAAGTGACTATCACCATTAAAAATCAAATTTTACTTTCAGTTTGGTCTGTTTCAGTAAAAGTACAGTGATCATTCCCTGTAATTCCACCAATATCAAAACTAGAATAATTCAGTGATTTCATTATTCTAAGTTTTCAAGGGTAATCTTGCCCGAGTCTGTGGAGCTCAAAGTGAAGGAGGTCTCAAGACCTTGTTACTGTTGTCCTACTCTATGCTTGATCAG
>MU223914.1:1428973-1479031 GCA_018584345.1 Thuja plicata | reverse complement strand
AGAAGCAATCCCAACAAAGAGGGCAACCAGCAGAATAGTAATGGATTTCTTGATGGATAACATTCTGACAAGATTTGGTGTGCCCACTAAGTTGATTATGGACAATGCCATGTGTTTTAGGTCTGATCAATTTAGAGACTTATGTGAAGAATATGGCATTACTTTATCTTACTCCTCACCATATCATCCTCAATCAAATAAACAAGCTGAGTCCAGTAATAAAAGTATTATGAAGATTATTAAGAGGATTCTGGATAAAAACAAGAAGTCTTGGCATTCAAAATTGAAATTAGCCTTATGGGCTGACAGAGTGACAGTAAAAAGGTCCATAGGGGTTTCCCCTTTTGAAATGGTTTATGGAAGTCAGGCAAGGTTGCCCTTAAATAATCTGTTACCAGTGCACAAATTTTTGCTGGAAGAAGATTCAGAAAATCCAGAACCTATGATGCAAAGAATGGATTAGCTGATGGAGTTGGAAGAAATAAGGACAGAAGCTCACAAAAGAAAACTGAAATTGCAGCAACAGTCTAAATACTTGTTTGATAAAAGGACAACTAAAAGAAAATTCAGGGTAAATGATCTGGTGTTACAATGGAATGCCAGAAAAGAAGAGAAAGGTAAACATGGCAAGTTTGAATCACTGTGGATGGGCCCGTTTGTAATCCAGGAGTTTCATGGGAAGGATTCTTATTTCTTGGAGGATCCAAATGGTGAAAAACAGGAATTGCCAGTGCATGGACAATTCCTGAAACATTATTTCTCATAGTTTTCCTTGTTCCATGCACGTTAGTTTAGATTTCCCTGTTTTTGTGTGGTTTTGTGTGCTCCTGTATAGTTTTGTCAAAATTTTGCAGTCTGTTCTCTAGAGGTCTGGCTTCTAATGACAATTTTGTAATTATCTTTCCCCAGTCGGAGCCATTGTTAGCACTACTTTGTAAAAATTTGAAATTCTTGGTCTTTAGCTTTTCCTGCGCTTTCTGGTTTCAAATCTTATCCTTTGCCGCAAAAAATGGTCAAAACCCTTTTTGAAGTCATCTTTTAGCTCACTCGCTCTGTCGCATCGGTCTTTTTCAAATGTCCTTAATTTGCACGAGTGAGCGAGTTCTATGTTTTTAAGTCCTAAATCATGCACTCGCGAGGTGTTTATGTCAAGTTTTGGTCTGTGCACGAGTGGGCGACAAGCTGCTTTGCAATGCAAATCGCGCAGTCATGATGTTTTATCAAGGTCAAGTAATAGGTCTGCGAGTCAGCGATGGGTTAAAGTTATGTAAGTCGTGCACTTGCTGTAATATTATTCTATTTATCTCATGCTCTGTGACTGAGCAATTCCTGTTTAAGTCTCAAGTAGTCGCATACCCACTCACCATTTTATGTCAGTGTCATAAGTTACACGATCGTGTGACGAGGTCATGTTCTAGTGGTCACTCACTCGCACATGTTTTAACTCATGTGTATTTTGCAGAGCGAGTGCGCGACAAAGGTATAAAGCACCGATATGAAGATGCAATCGCATAGTTGCACAGATATTTTTCAAAGTTCTTAAAGGACCGTGACCGAGCGACCAAAAAGACTGTTCAATGCCTTGCTTAGTCACCAGTTAATGAAGATGATCAGAAATCAGCTCGCGAGTGAGCGACTAAAGAAAGAAAGTATGCAGTCGCGCACTCGCAGTCAGGTATGAAATGAAATTTTCAAGTTCGTGAGTAGGCGATGAGCCAAAGAACAGCTACTATCGTGCACTCGCACATAAGATGCAAGTTAGAATATAAAGTGGTGTGGGTGTGCGACGAGTCAGAAAATGAAAAGTATTGCTCAGTCGCCCAGGTCCAAAAGTCAGTTTAAGATAGCTAGCGGGTGTGCGATGAGTAAAAATGAAGGATGTCGCGCACTCGCCGATCAATGAAGGTAAAAGAAAAATAGCTCGCGAGGGTGCGACGAGTCAGAAAAAAAGACTAGTCGCGCACTCGCCATCAGAAATAGAGTAAGATTGTTGAGCTCGTGAGTGTGCAACGAGTCAGAAGATGAAAAGCATCGCTCAGTCGCCAATCAACAGAAGTGGAAAGAAAAGAGCTCATGACCGAGTGACTAAGGGAAAAATGAAGCTCGTCACGCACTCGCAGTCCAGTATAAAGTGAAATTTTTGAGTTTGTGAGTGTGCAATTAGACAGAGCAGTCAGTAAAGAAATGAATCATCGCTCACCCACTCATATCCAAAAGTTAAAGTTTGAACAGTCAGTGAGTGTGCGATTAGGGAGTAGCTGAAGGATAAGAGGCATTGTCGCTCAGTCGCCCAGACTCAGGTAAAATGAAAAGTTAGCTCGTGAGTGTGCGACGAGCTGTCAGTGAAGGAAGCATCGCTCACTCACATGAATAAAAAAGTAAAGCATAAAAGTAGTGCGAGTATGCGACAGACATGAAATGAAGCTAAAGATTTGGTCATCGCTCACTCATAGAAGATGAAAAGTGGAGCAAGGATGGATGGTGAGTATGCGACCAAGTGAATAGCAGGAGTGCATTGCTCACTCACTAGGGTCTTTCCAAAAATGAATAAAATGCAGAGTGTTGGCTATTTTCAGTGTCGATGATGCACAGTCTAAAGGGTCTCCTATTCAAATTACCCAGCTTCAAGCTAAAGAGCCACCAAAGAAAGAAATAGAAAACAGAGCACAAAATTCTGCAAAGACAGAAGAGAAACATGGTAAAATTCATGTCTGAGGCCAAAATTTCCATGGATGCCAGGTGGGTGGAAGCTGTTGCATTTTGATTGGTCCACTGTCAAAAAGGTGAATAGATGGGAGGCGAAGCTTAAAGGATGAATATGGTTAAGCCACAAAAGACAAACCTGGTAAATTAGCTGCCATCTGTGTTCAGTTGCAAATTTGTTGTGTTAGCACTGCATTGGTAATCCTTCCCAGTATGTCAGTAGCTTATTGCATCCTTGTGTTATAAAATAATTCCAAGACTACTGGTACAAGGATGGTCATTTTTTTTTGTCCGAGAATACTACTAAGTCAGTTGTAAATCTGGGTTTTGAGAACCAATATATCTATTTTTCTAGAGAAATCTCTGTTGAATGTTGTAACTGATGATGACCTTTGAATAAAATCTAGTTCATAGTTTCTGAAGCATTTATTGGATTTTCTATCTTCATTTCAGCATTCTGGATTTTGTCTAAATTGAATGTTCCAGGAGCATTTTCAATTTATATATTTGTAAGGCAGATTATGAAATATTTCTAGGGTTCTTTTAAGGAGAGAATATACCTTAGAGATAATTTAACAAAGTTCAGGGTAGTAAATGAATTTGAAGGATTAATTTGTTTAAATGTACTGAGGTAGGTATATAAGGTATATCTATGTATGTGTCAGATCTTGTAATTGCTTTAAGTTTAGTCTTCAATCATGCTGGTTAGAATTATTCACAGATGACTCCATGCCCTCAGATTCAACACTGGTCTATTTTTGTTCAGTTAAGTGACTATCACCATTAAAAATCAAATTTTACTTTCAATTTGGTCTGCTTCAGTAAAAGTATAGTGATCATTCCCTGTAATTCCACCAATATCAAAACTAGAATAATTCAGTGATTTCATTATTCTAAGTTTTCAAGGGTAATCCCACCCGAGTCTTTGGAGCTCAAAGTGAAGGAGGTCTCAAGACCTTGTTACTGTTGTCCTACTCTATGCTTGATCAGTATGAGGGATAAATAGAGTGAATCCTTTGAGGAGTATGTTTTATGACAGCAAGAAAAAGGAACAACACCTTCTACAAAAGGATTTCTAATGTGATGCACTTTTTAGAATGCAACTACAATATAAATGTTTATCTGATAGTGTATGCAATCTCCAATTGCTAATAACAGATCCTGTAAAGCTTACAATGTATATGTAATCACCTTGAGTGATTTGAATAATACCTTGTCTCCATTCATTGGTAGCCTTGTCTATGTTCTTGATAACTGATATAATATGTTTCTTAACTTTGCATGAATTCTCTTCTTCTTAGATGCTCTCCATGGCTACAATCATTTATCCAACTTAATTCATGTCTCCTATTACAAATTATTGAACATCTATTTATACTAGTTTCTTGGTCTATTCTTGATTCACGCTTTTCAAATCAAATCTTGATCCAAGGTTTACAACTTGACCTTGATCTTTAGTTAGTTTATATTTTAGATCCATTAGGATGCTTTAAAACATTTACAATATGCTTTCTTGACCCTCAAGTAAAGTTTTAAAAAAAATAAAAACTCTAAAAAATAGAATTACAATGTTTTATATGATGTGGAAAGTCAGATCCACTTTTTGCGGATTCTATAACTGACTATTGATTCTGATGGTCGGGCTGCTCTGTCAGTCTGTCAGTTTTCTTTCGTTCTTTGTTCTGTCGGTTTTTTGCTTTGTCAGTGTCCCTTAATTGAACTGTTCATCGAGTTCCTACCTTTTCTGCTATGTCGGCAATGTTCACAAAACTGTACCATCGATAATGTCCTTTATGCTTTGTCATCAGTTGAACTCTTGTCAATGTTCGTCGGGAAATTCTATACTTAGCATTTTCATGATAGACATTTTCATCTTTTCAGGTATGCTTGTTGTCTTTAAGTTATTCCTATGCTGATGACCTTTATCATGTTTCTCACTTAAGTATACTAATGGAAAAACTTAATGTCATCAATCTACCCCTTTTACATTAGTATCAAAAACTGATATGTGCAACATGCTTGATATATTAGTATGTAAACCTTTGTATACTTCTTCCTTAGTCATGAAATGACTCCCCCTATGCATGTGTCGGTAAGTGTAAGTTTATGTACATATAATTGAATTCTCCTTTTTGTTTCCTTTTTCTGATATATTGTACATATCTATCCTTGTTTTACATACATTATACATATCCTTATCTTCTTTCTTCTAAGGTAGTATATTGTACATATGTATACATTCCTCCTTTTTTATTAATGAGGAAAAAGGTACTTACAACTTGTCAAAAATGTGAGAGTGTGAGGCTTTGATTTCCTCCATCATCTTCTCCCATTTCTCCTTCATATTTTCAAGATTCATGTGCTCAAGTGATATTCTCACATGCATATCATATATGTTGTCTACCACAGACATTTTTGGGGTTGAGATCAGATTTCTTGCATCTGTTATGTGTTGTTGCAAAGTGGTGAGGTTTGGAAAAATGTGAGCATGTAGCTCAGTAACCTCATTTCAAAACTATGTCTCTACATCCCATATCTCTTGTCTAAATCAGTTTACCTCTATGATCTTGTCATGATGAAACTTTATTGTGTTTGCATCAAAGGCTAAACTTTGTGCACAAGCTGTCAGATCTGAATCTAGTTGGGACAACTTTTCACTATTTTCTTTTGTGAAATTTTCTAGTGTGCACAATTTCTAAACTAAGGTAACAGCTTCAGCAATCATAGGTTCTAATTGACTTTCTAATTTAGAGAGATTTACCTTATTCTCTGCCACTTCTTGGTTGATCTTCTCAAATAATTTGTGTTGATATTTCATCTCTTCCTGTTCTTCCATTGCCTTCTCTGCATCTACATTTTGATTGGTGATGGCATCGGTAAGAATTGCAATTTTCTCCATGACTGATATTTCATTCTCAACTTTTATATCAGGAACAAGTTGATGAAGTATGTCCCTAGCTTTGTCAAGTCCTTGGGCCTCCCTATGTGCCTTTTTCATTTTCTCTTGTATTGCTTTTCTCTAACACATCACTCCAAACTTTTCAAGTGCTTCAGTATCTAAAGTAGATACATCCCACTTGGGTATTTCAATTACCTCATCAAGTGTTATAGCCAAGATGTCTTTCTTCATTATCTTCTTCTTCTTCTTTGGTTGGGAGAAAAATTGGTGAACTACCATTTGTATACCTTGAGATTGGATTGATTTGGTAGGTGAAGGTCGAGAAGATGAAGCATCTTGTTGCTTCTGTTCAGAGTCCACTGGTTGGTTTTGTGAAGACATCTCTTCATTGGCCTTGGGTGTATCATTAGATTTATATTCCTTTTCTCTCATGCTCTAATATTTCTTAACTTCTTCACTCTTTTATTTCTCTTCATCCTTTCTCAATATTTCATCTATTTTATTATCTGCTCCTTTTTCTTTTTCAGTAGACACCTCTTGCTGAGTGTCTTTTGCATCCTTCATTTTTGTATCTGTATCTTTTTGAGTGTCTGATGCATCTTTATTTTCATCATTACCCATGTCTTTGGGTATATCATCATCTTTCTTAGATGATTTCTCCTAACTTGATTCAATATCAATAGCTTGTATCAAAATTTTCATGTTGGTTAGTGTATTGACCTCTGCAGTGCCAGTAAGTGTATCCTGTCTGTCGATATTACCATGTGCAATATTGATATCTTCATCTTTTTGCACCTCTTCTACAAGGTCTTTTCCTATATTATCATTGATGATGTTATCCAACCATGTTTCATCATTGATATCTTTAGTTATGTTACCTTTTATTGTCAATTCTTCTTTGGTAACCTCTTCTTCATTACTCAAGTCAATTGGACTTGGTGGAATTTGGTTTTCTTCACTCTGAGTTTTGTCAAGTGTTGTATCAGACCATACCTCATCTGCAACTTCAGTATCCTATTTTTCAGTTTCCTCACTCTCTTCTCTGTCCAATTCCACTGATGAGTCATCTTTTTCATCCTTAATGATGATATTTTCCTTCTTTGGGCTAGCTTCCTTAATGGGCTTGTTAAGTATCTTGCACCACTTTTTAATGTTGTCTTGATCCAACTCAATTAGCTTTCCCTTGAGAAATTTGTATGCTCTCATTTTGGGTGAGAACTCCTTTTCATACTTTTTCATCATTTCACTTATCTCTTCCTTCTTTGAATCAGAAGGCATAAGAGTAACAAGTACTCTTTCTCTTATCTATTTTTCTTGATGTAGTGCAAATGTCCATCTTGCAGAAAATCTCACTGATAGTTCCTTGGGAACGTCATATTCTGAGAATTGTAGTGGAACATAATGGTGTTTGCACATTTTAGCTATTATAGCTTCTTCAATTTTGTTTTCATCCTCTAGATCAATTTTCAACCATTTCCTAATGTTAGGATCAAAAATAGATGGTGATTCTGAGATGTTTTAATATATTTTGTCAATTGTTTTTGGAATCAAGGGTTCTTTCCCTTTTTGTACATCTATGTTAGCTTCATCCATGGCTAAGTCTTCTAGATCTTCTCTAGTTCTTGTCAACTTCCTCCTTTTGTTATATTTTTCTTTTGGTGATACTGGTTTCCTCTTATAGGTTCTCACTTTTCCTTTCTTTAGTGGTGAAGGAGTTGTTTCCTTTGCAGTTTTGCTTCTTATTCTTGAAGCAGTTGTTGTTCTTGATCTCTTAGGTGGAGGAGGAGGTGGTGAATCTGATTGTGTACCCTCTGAGTCATTCTTTTATGTATCTTCACCGATAGCTGACTGATACTTGGTTTGTTCCTCCTTTCCTTATGTTTCCTCTTCACCTTCTTCAGTAACTGCAAATTTCTTGGTTAAGTCTTTTATTATCTTATTCTTCTTGTTTATAATTTTCTTGACAACAAGATATGTCTTGATCTTTGGTTTGGCTTCTTCATAAGTGCCAAATCTTGCTTGCTTTTTGTCCACTGGTTCATTTAATAGTGCCTTGATGCACTTAGTAGCTTATCATGTTTTGATCTCATATTCTAATGGTGATAGTTAGGATTTCCTAGGTACTACTGGTTTGATATAGGTAAAATCATTATCTATCATAAAACATATGTCATCTTTGTGTTCTTCTATCAAACTCTAAGGTGTCCTAGTTCTTGCTTGCATCTTTTCTTTAAATCCTTTGAAATACTCATTCATTAGGTCATCAAAGTCTATTCCTAATGACTCTATATGCTCACATATCTGTATGGTGACTGGTTTACTTGTGTCCTATACTATTTTTCCTATGGAAGGAAAGTATTCTTCAAAGTAAAAGAATATGCACATGATTAGAGAACCAAACTTACAGGTGTTTGTCTTTGAATATCTTATGGTGTTCATGTTCTCATCAAGTTGATTCAACAAAATCTCTGCAAGATCCATCTTCTTTCCCAGTTTTATGATCTTGTAGGCTATGCTCATAGCAGTGCTTGCTATGTTATTCATTCTGTCAGCCTGGAATATTTTGTATCCTACCACACATGCTCCAAACTTGAGTTCCTTGTCGGTGATAGAGCTGACCTTGAGACCTCTCATGTCTGATTTTGCACCAGTTAGCTTTTCCACTTCCTTCAAGGATGGGTTCTTGTGAGCTTGTGGCTTGTCGGTTGTGGGATATCTAGTAACCGCATGAATAACATCTATTTTTATTCATTTTGGCTCATTAATCCATAATGTCTAGTTATGCATTCTACTGAGAACTATTCATATCCATTCAATTTTAAAAACCCTGGGAAAATGTAATGCATTCGTCAAACCTTTCACTTCCATATGCTTGTGCTCTTCTTTTAGGTTTCTAGCTTCATCACATAGTGCTTTATAGGCATTTTCTAGGTCTAAATCTCCTAATTCTGAGATCTTTCAATGTATATAGGACCTTACGTCCTCTACCAGCAAAACCCTAGGTGGGATTCTAGAGAATGCTCCGGAATCATCAGGTTGTAATGTGATTTTTGGGTGTAACTTGTATTTAGGTTCAACACAAGTGTTGTTGCTGATAAGATTGATCATTTTCTTCTTATCCTCTTTCAATTTTTCAATTCTTGAAGTAGATGCCATCATTTTCATAAATTTAGGGCTTTCTGTAACTTAAACAGTGTGGTTAGTGAATGTAGGTACTTACTAAATCTCTGTGATCGCTTGTGAATCCTTTGAGTTGTGTTAAAATCTTACTAAGGTCGCACTTCAATATACTCTTCAATCACTCTTCTTAGCTCTGCTTGGTTGCTCAAAAATTCCAGGCGTGAAATGAGTTCTTCCATTGCACTTTTATAACTTTTGTTCCCTAAGTTGTCATTAATGCCCAACAACTCATCGGTACACAAAGACTAATTTTTTCGATTGAGGCATAAATAACATCTTTAGTGTAGGTACAAAGTGTTAGGGTTGCTAGTAGCTTTGGTGAATTCACCAATGATTGTCAGTAAAATGGCGACGACAACTTCTGTCAGCTCAAGGATCACCGATGTCCATCGGTTTACACTTAGCAACTTGGATTTTGTGTAATGACCGATACATTTTGGTAAGTAATGTCAACTTTTCTATGTGTTTTCACCGATGCTAATTTTTACCCATTAACCGATGGTTTTTTTTCAATAATATTACAAGTAATAATATAGTGCATCTTCAATAATGCTAATTTGTCTATATGATTAGTATGTAATGGAACCGATGCATAATATAACTTTTCATAATGCAGTTCCATACTTACTTGTGCAACTTAGTTGGAAATGGTGATGCCACCAGATCCATTGGATGGGGCATCATCATTTTCATTTCTTGTTCCAACACCTTCAGTGTTTGTAGCTTTTACCCACATCTTGTTTCTCATCTTCTTGATGTCATCAATGGTGTTTCCATTGGGATAAGTGCTTGTTTCTGTCAGTCGGTATTTGCAATCTTTTATCACATGTCCAACCTTATGACAATGTAGACATGTCATACCTAGATTGAACCATCCTCTTGGTCTTCTTGTCCACTTTCTCATATAGTTGGTAGATATATGACCATACCTTCCACATGCTATGCAATTTACCCATGTGTTATAGTCCCAAACATATGAGTTACCGACTCTTGTCAGTTTATAGCCATTATCAGGTTCTTTTGGTGTCCAAGCTTTCTTATTCTTTTTCCAGCACTCCTGATATGTATGTCCATTCATTTTGCAGGTAGGACAGTATTTGTCCATGTAGGTTTCCTTCTTTAGATTTTTCACCTTGGATCTTCATTCAAATGCCTTGTGTCCTTTCTTGTGACATTTATAACAATTACCAATGAAAGTAGATTGTGATTGAGGAATACCTTTCATTTTGTTTTTGCAAATGTTTGAGGTGTGGCCTAGTTTTCCACAGTGATGGCATGATAGCTTCTTGGTTCTTGGAGTTGCATAAACATTCCTTTGATCTGATTGATTAGATGATTGTCCATTGTCGATGTACCCTATTCTTGTGTAGCTGTTGACTCTTCTTTGTCCATTGAGGAAATCATCCATTCTTTTATTTCTATCTTCAGATTTCTTGATTAATTAATTGTGTTGATTCTGAATTTTGACTTCATGCTTTAGCTTCTCATTTTCTTCCCTTAGCTCACCGATGATCTGTATTCTTTCAATGAGTTTAGTATTTAATATGTTTTCCTCTTGACTCATAAGAATAATCGGGTTGGTAATCTTATGGTGATTATCAGTAAGTCTTTGAATTTTTTATTATTTTTCTTGTAGCTTCTCTGTAATTTTCCTCCTATCATCAATAGCCAATGTTCTTTCTGATTCATCTTTTCTTGAATCATTCATGACATCAATCATTTTTACTATCTGAGTCTCTTGACTAATTTGTAGAATTTTGATTTGCTTGGTCATATGTAGATTGAATTCTTGTAGACTTGTGATCTCTTCTACTAATTTTTCTAATGCTTTTCTTGTAGTGGATTCAGCTAAGTTGAAGTAATCTGGAATCTCCTCTTCTTGATAATATTTTTAATTAATCCTAGTTGCCATAATCTTTCTTCCGTCAAGCAACTTTATTATGCTTACTCTCGCCTCTTTATACTGCTCATAGTAAATCTAAATTTGTAACTGCTCATTCTCAACAGTCTTTTCTAGTCTGTACTTTTCCATTGTGTTAATCTTTTCTCTTAAGTCTTTAAGCTTTTCAAGAAAGAGACTTATCTCTGATACCAATTGTTAGAATTATTGGAATGATGTACTGAGAGGGGAGGGGTGAGTTAGTACCTCTTAAAAAATTTATGTGGTTGGCCCATTAACCTTTGTGTCATCAAATTTGTATATTCCTATCTATCTGTTTATCTTTCTTTATGTATGTGAAATCATAATATAAGTTCTTTGCATGTGTAAACATTCAAGAAATATAAATGAAAATAAATAACACATAACACAAGATATGATATCGCAAAAAACTCATGTTAGGAAGTAAAAACTGCGGTGGGGATGTCTACCCACAAAACTTCACTATCTGAAGATAAGAAGGGAGTCGATTAAGGCTTACAATTTGATCACTTCTGATAATATACCCTGTTAGGAGTATTAGAGTCAAGACCTGTTAGGATCTACTTCATTTGAAGCTTGAGCAACACTGTTAAGTGTGCACTCTATTAAGAGATTTATCAAGAACTATTAAGTCCACCTTCTACAAAAGGATTTCTGATGTGATGCACTTGTTAGAATGCAACTACAATATAAATATTGATCTGATAGTGTATGAAATCTCTAAATCCTGATAACAAATCTTGTAAATCTTACAATGTATATGTAATCACCTTGAGTGATTTGAATGATACCTTGTCTCTGCTCGTCGGTAGCCTTGTATGTGTTCTTGATAACTGATATAATCTATTTCTGAACTTTGCATGAACTCTCTTCTACTTAGATGCTCTCCATGGCTACAATAATTTATCCAAGTTACTTCATGTCTCCTATTACAAATGATTGAACATCTATTTATACTAGTTTCTTGGTCTATTCTTGATTCATGCTTTTCAAATTAACTCTAGATCCAAGGTTTACAACTTGACCTTGATCTTTAGTTAGTTTATGTTTTAGATCCATTAGGATGCTTGAAAACATTTACAATATGCTTGCTTGACCCTCAAGTAAATTTTTAAAACAAATAAAAACTCTAAAAATAGAATTACAATGTTTTATCTGACGTGGAAAGTCAAATCCACTTTTTGTAGGTTCTCTAACTAATTGTTGGTTCTGATGGTCAGGCTGCTCTGTCAGTCTGTTGGTTTTCTTTCATTCTTTGCTCTGTTAGTTTTCTGCTTTGTCAGTGTCCCTTAATTGAACTATTCATTAGGTTCCTACCTTTTTTTCTCTATCAATGATGTTCACAAAACTGTACCGTCGATAATGTCCTTTATGCTTTGTCGTCGGTTGAACTCTTGTCAATGTTCGTCGGGCAATTCTATACTTAGCATTTTCATGATAGACATTGTCATCTCATTGGGTATGCTTGTTGTCCATTGTTTATGCCTATACAAATGACCTTTATCATGTTTTTCACTTAAGTATACTAATGGAAAAACTTAATGTCATCAGAATATTAATTCTCCATTCTTTGCTTTTGCTTTATCAAGGTCTTCAAGTGCAGCATCAAATTTTTCTTGAAAACTATCTAAATCCATTCTGATCTCCCTTAAGTTATTAGACTTTCTTTCCAAGGG
Organism: Thuja plicata; assembly: GCA_018584345.1. Taxonomy (NCBI): domain Eukaryota; kingdom Viridiplantae; phylum Streptophyta; class Pinopsida; order Cupressales; family Cupressaceae; genus Thuja; species Thuja plicata. Next base: position 1,466,652 of record MU223914.1, on the reverse strand, counting down.
CCAAAAGCTCTGATACTAATTATTAGGATTAGGTAATACTGAGAGGGGGTGAATCAGTATTACAGAACTTAATTAAAATTTTAAACCAATTATTAATAATCCATAAGCTTGCATAAATGAAAAGAACATAATCAAATAACACAGTACTCATAACACCATTATTTGTTGTCGAGGAAACCTTGGCCAAGGGAAAACCCTATTGGGGATGGTACCCACAAGCATGCACTAAAGTATAGTATCCTTGTTAGGAGACCTATCACTATTAGGAGCCAAATATGACATAGTACATTTCCTTGTCAAAGGAATAACAACCTTGTTAAAGGTATACAACACCCTGTTAGGGGCCAACTGAGCATACAACTCTTACAATATATTTGTGTTACAAAATGTTCTTAGTAATGAAAAAAAGGAGCATCTCTAATGCTTAGACAGTTCCAATCATAGTTATTCAATGATATTTTCATCCTTTGCTCTTTCATTTGCATATCACATCCAAAACTTTGTTCACAACTCTCTCTCTCTCTCTCTCTCTCTCTCTCTCTTCGCTCAAAAAAAAATCTTACATATATATATCTCTTCTTTACCAAGTCGGCTCTCAAATACAAATATTACATAGTTGGCTCTCAATACAAAATACATTTAATAAAGAAAATATTAAATGTGTAGTCGTCTCTCTTACATAATTAAAATATAGGCTATCAATAGTCATAATCCAAATTTGATTTCCAGAAGTCCACGTCATACTCCCTGAATCATCACTTATGTCCAGTTTCTCTGTATCACTATTATGTTGTTGTCTGTCTATCTTCAAATCTCTATAACTTACTGCAAACATCACCAAAATAAACTCAATCTTAGGTGGAGGTCACACATACCCCATACTATCTTCTTCTAATCTCTCTTGTTGTAACTCATCGATCTTGATCTTTGATACTTAAAATACCTTTGTATTTCTTCTTCTGTACTTAGCTGATTTCAAGGTCACCAAAACTTAACTTTAAAGGAATCAACCAGTATGCCAGATGTGTTGTCATAAATGACAACCAAGAATTGAATCACATCATACAAAATTGATCACTTTCCAATAACTTTGGGATGAATCATACATGTGTATTATGGTCAACTAACACTAAGTATGCAAAAATAATCATCAGATATTGTAGGTGATCACTGAAGTATGTTGTTGCAGGGTTAAAGAGGATGAATTTGGCTCCATGGCTATAGCAGTAGCTATTCTAACTTAAGGAGGGAACTAAATTATGATGGAATCCTTCTTTTCATGATCAAGGGATGGTGTTTGGTCCATCAGTTGAAGGAGAAAGTGCTTAGAGTGTCCAGATTGAAGAAGCCCTAGTTTTAAGGGGTTTTAAGGCCTAATTTGGGGCTTTGTGTGTTCCAATAGATCTATGTCTAATTCATTTATATTTTATATGTTTTTGTAAATAATTAGCCGCTATCTAGGATTTTGAGTCTTGGGGCTAAGTTTATGACATAGGTCATTTGTAAAAATGCCAAGTTTCATGCGTTTTTTAGGCCTCAGAGTTGCAACGGCAAGGTATGGTCCAAAAAAACCTACCCCATCCTTTGGATATGTTTTTTTATAGGATAATGGGTGTCCAAAAATTAAATTTACTTTCTTGGTGTTTTGGGGAAGTTGTGTGGAAAAGTTCCATTTATGTCATTATTGACCTACAAGGAAATCAATTAGGCCTTGAGGAAAGTTTTGGTGTTTTGGCTCTTGGGTTTTGGGAATAAGTCCAAAAGTAATTTATTCTAGTCTAATACATTTTTTTTGTACCATTTACACTCACTATAGTCTTTTGGAGGGTGTTGGATTCAGTTGGGATAGTTTGGAGTACTTTGGTACCTTAGGGACTAGTGGGGTTGTAGTGCCCAAGTCTCACCAATTTGATCATTGATTGTCACCTATCCACCATATTTGTTTCCCACTCTTCATCAATTGGTATAAGAGAAAGTAATATATTTGGAATGAAGACTAGGTGTGCATGTCTGAAGAAGATTTTGAAGATTTTGAAGAAGAGGCTCAAAACATGCCTCCAAAGATGACAAACATGGAGCTTGCTAGGATGGTCATGGAGCAAGAAGAAAAGAACAATAGATTGGAAGGCGTCATTGAAAGGTTGACAATTATTTTTGAGAAGAGGGATTCATACCCTCATGATGATGAAGGTGAAGCAGAACAGGAACCTGATGAAGAAAGGTTGGACCTTGAAGATGCTAGACTAGTGAAGATCCTGAAGGCAGTTAAAGGAGGAGAATACAAAGTCAAAGAGGAAATCCCAACATATGATTGTAAGATGGATGAGGAAGTTCTCCTTGATTGGTTCAATGTTGTTGAGAACCACTTTCACTATGAGGACATTGAAGACAAGCATAAAGTAAAGATTACAAAAGCAAGACTTAAGGGTCATGCATTGCTATGGTGGGATTGCCTACAAGCATAAAGGTGGAATAAAAGTCTACCAAAGTTCACATCATGTCCTAGAATGATGACCAAAATGAGGGAGAATTTTCTACCTGAGGACTACAAGGTTCAACTCTTCAAGAAGATTCAAGGGTTGGAGTAGAAGGACATGGATGTCCAAAGGTATACAGAGGAATTCCACAAGCTTGACATCAGAGCCTCTCATAATGAAGATGTGGAAGAGAATGTGGCTAGATATCTTAGAGGGCTGAGGTAAAAAATCCAAGATTAAATGATCATGGCCACACAAAGAACTCTTAAAGATTCCTACAAGTTGGAAATGAAGGCAGAAGACAAGCTTAAAAGTAGGCAAGAGAGGTAAGGCAACTCAAGAGGGCAACAAAATAATGGAAAGGGAGTAAATCCAAGCAAAGGAAAGAATGAGAAGGGTAAAGAGAAAGTCTCAAATAAAAAATGAGAACAAAGAAATGGTAGAGGAAAGAGCTTCCCTTTAAAGTGCTACAATTGTGGTGAAGAAGGGCATTCATTCTACAAGTGTTCTGAAAGAGAAGCCAAGAAGAATGATAAGAGGGTCCAATTGGTCCAAGGAGAAGATGACAATAAACAACAAGAGGAAGAACAAGCACACCATGACTATGCATATCCTGAAGAAGGTGAGTGTATTTTGATGGGAAGGACACCTATTCAACATATACCCAAGGTATCTATCTTTAGAACAAATTGTAAATGCTATGGAAAAATATGCAAAGTTATCATATATTATGGTTCATTTGACAATCTAGTGTCCTATGAGATTGTAAATAAGTTAAACTTACCTAAATTTCCTATTGGTAGACCATATAGGGCCTCTTGGGTCAGTAATGATCAAAATATTGTGATTAAGGAGAAAGCGTATGTATATTTTTTAATTTGGGGTTATGTTGATAGAGTTATATGTGATATAGTTCCCATGACATGTTGCCACATCATCTTAGGAAGACCATGGCAGGCTTCTAGGGAGACCATTCATTATGGTTTTAATAATGAGTGTGTGGTGCACAAGGAGGGAATAAAATTCACTCTTAAACCTCTTCCAATTCGAGTAGAATAAATTGGTAGCATCATTGTCTTTGGTGAAAAAAAATATGTTTATTTAGAGGTTCCAAAGTATGAGAAGATGGTGGCTACAGAGCAGCAGCCTATGACCACATTATTGGACTTGAAAGATGAGTTTTTGGAGAGTCGTGAGGCATTGACTATGAAATAGAAAATAGGGCATGAATATGGTGTCCTGATTGGCACAATGTGGTGTCTTTGAAGTAAGCAATGAAGAAAATTGCAGAGGTGTCATTGAAAGATAGAAGGAAGAGTCAATCTTATCCAAGGAGGTAGTTGCAAGGATAGTTTGTAGACACACAAGATCACTGTTTGCAGAAGTAAGATGACAGATTTGATCTTAGTTCCATTCCATCTTTTGTTTCTCACTCTTTGTTTACAGATGTGAAGGGTAAGAGGACAGAATTGGAGGTTGAACAAAGGACTCACAAGGTGAAGAAGAGAGGACCACCTACAAGCAAGATGGGAGGCACCAAGACACAATCCCTTAGTTCTTTGGGCAAAGAACTTTTTCCAAGGTGGGGTGTATGGTGCAGGAGAACCCATGAAGACACCTAGGTCCACCATGAAGCCAATCAAAGAAAATGGAACAAAATCATCCCTAAAAGTCGATTGGGGTGTATTAGAGCCAATAATAGCAATTGGCAATACATATTGTAATAAAATGTGTTTAAGTCCTGTTGGTCCAAGTAGAGGACTAGGACATCAAAAATATTGTAATTTGGATCAATAGTGACCAAAGGGTCTAATTAAAGTTTATAAGTGCTTAAGAGATTCAATTGGACTCGAGAAGTAGAATTAAATAAGTTAGAAGGCTTAAATTTCAATAATTTGTAAGTTAAGAATTCAAATATTTGAATCTTAATGGTTACATGAGTTTAGGAGGGAAATTTGATTTTAATGACTAAGTGTGTTTGTAATCCCAAATAACTAATGGGAATTGGTTAAATCAGTTGGGAAGCATCTACATATGATCTCCCATGAGCATGGAATGGGACAGTATGGCCTGGTATAGAGATTGTATAGACTACACAAATTCGAACAATAAAAGTGGTAGTTTCTTGAAAATTTCTTGATTTTGGAATGTGTCAAAGAGTCTAATTCATTTAATATACATTTATTTGTGTTGTAGAACCTATGTAGATCCATTTATATTGAGTTTGCATTGAAGGGTTTGACTGTACTGTAACAAAGCACAGTTTTGCATTATTTTAGGAGAATACATTGAGATTCATCCCCTTTTTGTAATCATTGTGACTTGGGGATGAAACATACATGTGTATTATAGTCAACTAACACTAATTATGCAAAAATAATCATCATATGTTGTAGGTGATCACTGAAGTATGACTATTGCAGGGTTAAAGAGGATGAATTTGGCTCCATGGCTATAGCAGTAGCCATTCTACCTTAAGAAGGGTACTAAATTTTGATGGAATCCTTCTTGCAAGTTCTTGGCATAATTAGGGGATGGTGTTTGGTCCATCAGTTAAAGGAGAAAGTGCTTGAAGTGTCCAGATTGAAGAAGCCTTAGTTTTAAGGGGTTTGAAGGCCTAATTTGGGGATTTGGGTGTTCCAAGAGGTCTAGGCCTAATTCCTTTAGATTTTTTATATTTTAGGACATAATTAGCCACTGTTCAAGAGTTTGAGTCTTGGGGCTAAGTTTATGACATAGGTCCTTTCTAAAAATGACAAGTTTCATGCATTTTTGAGGTCTCAGAGTTGCAATAGAAGGGTATGGTCCAAAATAACCTACCCCATCCTTTGGATATGTTTTTTTATAGGATAAATGGTGTCTAAAAATGCAATTTAATTTCTTGGTGTTTTGGGGAAGTTGTGTGGAAAAGTGCCATTTATTTCGTTGTTGACCTGCAAGGAAATCAATTAGGCCTTGAGGACAATTTTGGTGTTTTGGCTCTTGGGTTTTGGGGAGAAGTCCAAAAGTGATTGATTCTGGTATAATCCATCTTATTTGTACCATTTACCCCACATGTTTATTAAGTTATCACTTATTAATAACTCCTACATGTTATCAGATCGGCCACTTCTGAACTGACATAACCATGAGAAGACACTCCACACTCTACTCAAACATAAACTCTCTCATTATACAATGAGGACCAAAATGCAACACAAAATGCCAAAGATCCCAAAACTCCCAAAATGCTAAAAGGGACTCGATTGGCCTCAAGCCAAGAGTACAGGAATCACAAGATCTCATCAAGGCATATTGAATGTGCTTGTGGGTGTGCATGGACACCATCACCATGCATCTCAATGAAATCCAAAACAAGAAAGAGGTAAAATAATAAGAAAGCCAATATCTCATGAAAATTCACAAACACATTCAACGGAGCATTTTTTCGGGAGTATGGATTCATCCACAAATATGTAAAACACAAAGTAAAACCATAGGATGATTGGAAACATGGAGGAAAATCCACTCCAATAAATTAAAAAATTCCAACAAGATCCCAACACAAATCTAGGTGGCATGCAAAATGATGCAAACATAAAAATTTCCAAAATTTAAACTACTAATTAATTGGTGAAATTAAAACCCATTTCCCCTTTCATGCCAAAACTACCAAATATATAATAAAAAATAACTTCTAGGTTGTCATCCCTCAACATTTGTTGGTGACTAACAGTATATTTTGTACTTATTTCTCTTAAGTTTTTCTTTTCCCATTTTGAATTTCCAATTTGAACTTCTCATTTGAACCAAGTCTCACTTCAAATTTAATGTTCAATTTATGCTTGCGCATCTTATTCTACCACGGCTTCGTTCTGGATAATTCATCTTGTAGGTAGTCTCTCCCAATTTGATTTTTTATTTTTGAACTTTTAAAGTTCAAAATATAAAAAGTGCAAGCAGAAGTTCATGTGTCTTAATGATTAATGAAGTCATTGCATCTTTCTCGGTGAGTCTTAGGTCTAATCCATTTTATTCAATTTGAACTTTGAATTTCAAACCTCTAAGTTTGAAGTTAAAAGTTCAAAGTCCTATATTTGCATATACAAAATTGGAATTAAAGATGTTCAAATAAGGATATAGGCGGAGCATGGAGAAAGAATATTCTTGCAATTTTAAAGTGTAAAAACTTTATTTTGGAAAAGGTAATTATTACACATCGAGTCTGAATGGTTTGAAATGACTGTTATTTAATAACATGTGAGACTTGGTGTCAATTCATCATGAATTCATGCGGGGATGTGAATGTTTAAGCATGCAAAGGATTTAGGAAAATCTCCCACCTTTTCCTAATAAATAGCAGTAACTTTCTACATTTTTTGGCTAAATCATTCCAAATCCGGTGGAGAAGAAAATGGATGAAGGTAATCTCAGTGGTGCGAAAGAGTGTCAAATTGGATGAATTCTTGTGAGTTTGTTAAACTTTGTCTTTGCAAATTTTGCAATCTGTGCAGTATATTAAGTTGAAATTCTCTGCTCAGTTTCCTTTGTTTATCTTCTAGAGATTTTATAATTAGAAAAATGAAGTATAATAGGCCTACTATACGAAATTCAGTGCATTCCTCTAGTCTTGTTAGTTCAATACTAGAGATAGGAGATACAGACCTTCTCCAAGTAACTATAGAATAAATTCTAGAGAGGCTCAAAGATCCTAAAGAAGGCTCAATGGTAGACATGATAAACCAAAGTGGTTTGATAGAATTGGAAACATTTCCCACTGTGGCTTCTTTCCCTGAGCTTGTTTTGGAATGTATGAATAGATAGGACAAAAATGAAAAATGTATCCATACTGATTCTAGGGAAGTTTTGGTGAGACTAGACAGAGGAACTGTTATGAGCACTATGGAAATCCTTGATAAGGAGTCGTACGAAGCATGGACTATAGGAACAACCTATTCATTCTTCTCTAAAAATGAGTATAGAAGTGTAAATGCCTAAAGCTAGATGTCGAATACCAAAAAGGGAAGTTCTCAGCTCCCTAGTCCCCTCACCAGAGATCATTTCATTCCGGAGATTAGAGATTTGGTAATTCTATTGAATAGGGTTAAAGGGAACCAACATAATTTTTTATTGGGAAGACTAGATGTTTTTCTACATTCAGGTATTGTTTAATTAACATAAATTTATGAGTTGGGTGAGCTAATTGTGGAAAGATTACATGAAAGCTTGGCAAATTTTTCTAGAATGAAAGGATTTTACATGTCCTCCTTCCTTTTCTATTTTTTAGCCTGTACTAGGGTATGGATTGGTTTACCACATTAAACTTGGGTCCCAGGAATGAAAATCTTTGACTATTACCCTCTCTTGCAGTTACAGAGGTATTCAGAGAATTTCAATAGAGTAAATGGTGTGTTTTTGGCTCGCCTAGTCTTTGAGTTGTAAGGAAAATTGAATAAGAAGCTTTCTGAAGAATTATTCCAATTGGTTAGTACCTATGGTAGCTATTTTATATAGTTCCCAAGGTTCACATATATAAGAGTAGGTGAATTTAAATCTGAATCCTTAAAATTGCCTAGGGGTGTATTGGATAATCTAGTACTTGCAGAGATCTCTAGACAGTTGGCACTCATTAGAAAAAGCTTGAAAGGCAAAGATCTTGCATGGATAATGTTTCATGTTGAACTCAGATATTATTGTTGTAACAATAGTTTTGATGCTTTGAATTTGGTGAAAAAGATTAAAATATTTAAATTCTAAACTTATGTGGCTCATCCCAAATTTGATAGTAAAAGCTTTGTACAATCCTACATAGGAATGAAAGATAATCTTACTCACATGTTCTAGCTGGAAGATTATTGGGATGACTGTGAGGATGGGTTCAAAGTAATGAAAATACTATGGTCTCATTTCACATTGAAACATATTGTTAGTATGCAGCTTCTTATTGATATCAAGGGTGTTGAGGAAGAAGATGGAGAGGAAGTGTTAGATTCGGAATTCTTGAATAGAGTGCAGGCAGAACCTATACCTGAGTTGGATTGGGGTAGAAAGGAGGAAGATAATATACAATCCTAAACATTCTATGTGATATGGATAATGGAGAGGTGGTTATGAGAAAAAATATTGGGAAAACTGTGAGTAATTGAAGATCAATCCTGTGTAGAGCCTCAAAATGCTCAGGTTCCCAAGAATAATAATTTTTCTCCTAATCTCCTTGTTAATATTGATCTTGTAGGTATATTCAAGCCTAGAAAGAGCCCATTTAAGAAATCCAAATTAGTGTTTATCATTCCTACCCTTGCGAGAGTCACACACCTGAGGATCAAAAGATTAAAGAAATCCCTTGTTACCAAGGAAGTGGTGGATTTGGATTATGTTATTGAAAAATTTCACACGACTATGGAAGACCATGTATTTTATATTTTGGATACTAAGAATTTTGGGTCAGGAGGAGATTCAAAAGGTGCACACTCTGCTGATGACACTTTGACTACTGACTTGACCTTACTAAAAACTTCTCTGGCTAAGAACCCAGTAAGTACACCTGATTGGTTGTAGTCCTTTATTAGCATAAAGCAAAGTGTAGTTCTTGTTTCACTACTAGACAGTGACATGGTAAGTAAGTGCCTAAGAAAGGAGGTTAAAATCAAGAAGCCTAAAATTGAAGCAATGGTTGATATGGATGCCACAATGGGATGGTGGTTTTCAGAAATAGCAACACCCAAAATTGAAAAGAACTCCAATGAAGTGACAACTGAATATTTCAAAATTGAGAGAGTGGACCTTGGAATGGGCATTTGGGCTACAAATGTCAAACATCTAGAGTCTTGCATGAAGAATATAATCATAATGACATAGAAGGATGAGAAATAAAAGAAAGAGATGAAGTTAGCTCTTAGGAAAATGGAAGAGTATATCCACTCTATGTGTAATCCTGATATCTTGCCTATGCCTAAGCTTTCCCTATCATTTGATCCTAAATTGCCTGACAGTAAGCAAATGAAGGAGCAGATCCAATGCAATAGGTCAATTTATGAGGCCTCACTTCTCGATGTCTAACTCAACTTTGGTGCTTGATGCTTGACTTTTACTCGATGTTCAGTAACTTGTGATCGACTCATATAACATTCTATCGACTGACTCTATCTAGCTCGGTAAAGTAACTCTTTCAGTCATAAATTTAACTCATTGCAATTTCTGACTTGATCAATCAATTATACCAATTTGATAACATCAAATATATAGTAGAAAACAATTATATCATCATTTTTTGATATGTATTTGTCACCCATTTAACTTCTCCTATTAAGATATAGTAACATAATAAAAAACAAGTAATGAATTGCTTGACATCAATGACAAAACAATAACTGATCTAACCATTTCTAGAATCATGATACTCAATATCACTCGGTCTTCATCATCTCCATCAAATATTCATCAATTAATCAACAACCTGTTTCTAAGGGATATTATCAGATGGAAGGTATTGATTTTGAGGAGACATTTTCTCTTGTTTCTAGAATTGTTGTTAGAATGTTTCTTGCATATTCTACTTACAAAAATTCAAGGTATATCAGATGGATGTTAAGTCTATATTTTTGAATGGAGAGTTGGAAGAAGTATACAAGAGAAACCAGATAGTTTTCCCTTGACTGATAAAGATGACATGGTTTTCTGATTGAATAAATATTTATATGGATTAAAGCAAGCCCATATAGCCTTGTATGCGAGGTTAGACAAGTATTTATTAAATATTGGTTTGAGTAAAGGTACTTCTGACAATAATTTACATTTCAAATTTGTTGATGATAAAATTTTTATTGTTGAAGTCTTTGTGGATGATATCATTTTTGGTGGAAATGACAAGTTGAGTGAAGAATTTTTAGATGATATGCAAAAGGAATTTGAGATGTCTATGATTGGTGAGATGAAATTCTTCTTGGACTACAAATTACACAAACATATAAATGTATTTTAATTTCTTAGTCTAAATATGTGAAATTGAATAAATATGTGAACTCATCCTTCCAATTTCCATATTATTTTATCATGTTCTTCATCTCCTAAAATATTTCAAAATCCCCTATTGCCTCACACTTAGAGTGTATGTAAGCCCTAATATCTTCAACATGATGCATGTCATATGGGGTTTGCGAAAACATGCCTTCAGGATCATCCTCCATCAATTTACACAGATGTTTCTTAAATTTGTATCTTGGTCTCTCATTAACATTGAATATCATTGGTGTATCCATGATGAACAAAGCTCACAGTATGAAACAAATACCTTGTACTCACAAAATTAGGGTATGCACACTTTGTGATCACAGAATTGTTTTAGCTTCTTTACTTGTTGCTCTAGTATCCTTAAACTGTGCTCGAATGGTGATCAAAATGGTTTGATAAAATAAACTCATAATTCACAGTACTCAAATTGATAGATTTCCTTGTGAACTTGTAAGTCTACAAAGTTCCATTCATCCATCTTTATAGCAATCATCCAATACAATAAGTATAACCATGCGGTCAGTGATATAGACTTTAGATGCAGTAAAATGTCTATCTATAAGCTTCCATCAACTTATTCTGCACATAAGGGGCTAGATAGATTACATTTATGTTTCTCCAAAGCTCCTTATAAGTCCATGCTAGGCCATTTAGGATGATCTATAAATATTAGCATCAGGTGAGGACTCAGTAGCATCTACTGACTCTCCCTAAACCTTAGTCTCTCTCTGTTCTTTTGCCTTCCATATTTTTCTATTGTTCTTGCTTCTTTCATGTGTAAAGGTTTTATTGAACTCATCCATATACTTATCCAAACTCTTACCAACATCACCAGTGTTCTTCTTTATCACTATAGTAGTCTCTTTTCACTCATTGGTCCATTATATCTACAAAAATTTTCTATGTGTTCTTAATTGTTACATTTATAACATGTAGGAGATGATATGTTCTGATTAACCTGTAACTTTCAATTCCTTGTGATGTGCCCAAATTTGTTGCATTTTCAACATGTAATCTTAGCTACACTTCCTCTATGATGTAATCTTATTTAGTGCTTGATTGATCAAGTTTTCTACACTCTGCCTTCTTGTGCCTATATTCATAGAAATTGAAACAATAACCATAAAAATGCTTATAAGGATTCTTACCTCTACAATCCCTCTTTATGTGACCAACCTTTTTACATTCAAAGAATCTTCCTTTGAAAGTTCTTATCTTCTCTCCAGGTCCCTCTTGTTGTATAGGATCTTCTTGTTGATTAGGTGCCTCATATGTTTTGCCTTCATATTTTCTTACTTGAGTTTTAGAATAGTCAGCTTCATCAAAACCAACTCCCATCTTGTCACCTTTAGGTTTTTATTTTTCAAGTTGTTCATCAATATTTTTGTTGCTCGCATGGAGTTTCTCAATGTGATACTTTTCTTCAACTAGTTATCCTTTAATGGTGTGAATATATTTTTCCAATTCCTAATACTTGATTTTGTAACTATCCAATTCAAGCTGCATTTTTCTCATCAAAATATTGGTACCTTTTAAGGCTTCATCAAGTTTTTTCTTATCTTCTTTGACTTGTTTAATTTCCTTAGCTTAGAAAATAGCGGTAGATTCATGTTCCTACTTCAATGCATCCTTTTCATGTTTAAGATTCTCAATCTGATCTGATGATTCATTCTCAATTTTCTCAACAAGTTCCTGCCTCTTTCTCCTAGAGATATTAATCTTCTCTTTGAGTTTCTTGATGTAATATTTTTCTTTTCTAAGCTTGTATTTCATTTCAGCATTATCATTTTTTTCCTTATCCAGGTCTTCTAGTGCTGCTTAAAAAATTTCTTCCAAACTACTTGAATCCTTCTGGATCTCCCTTAAGCTATTAGACTTTCTCTTCAAGGGCCCCAAGCTCTGATACCAATTTTTAGGATTAAGAATTACTGAGAGGGGGGTGAATTAATATTGTAGCACTTTATTATCAAATTTAATAGATTCAAACTTAACCATGCAATTACTGAAATAAAGAGAACATGCACATAAAGTAAATAATTTGTAGATGTCTAAAAACATCCCTTAGCACTCTTATTAATTGAATTGAATTTAATTTAATTAATATTTCCCCTTAATATTATATTTAATTTTAATTAATTAATTATATTTGTTATATTCTCCTACCCATTTAATTAAATATCATTCATCTTCTATGGTATCTAAATTTCAATTAAATATCTTTCCCCCTAAATGTATTAAATTTTATTTGTATACATTCCCTCCATTAAATCCCCCTCTAACTAAATTTTAATTTATTTATTCCCTCCACATTCTAATATTCTACTAAGCTATGATTAATCTAAATCTAATTTGGATTAATCTTAAATCTATCCTAGATTCCTAATCTATACCCATCACTATCCCCCCTAAGCCTACTCCTCTAATTAATCTTAGATTAATTAGACTAATTTTATAATTCCTACAACAATTAACCTCCTAATGGTGCTCACACATGTGTAAGAATCCCTCCAATAGGATTTTTCTATTCCCTTTTCCTAAATGGCCCAAGCCATTTCTCTTACATCTTGTCTCCCCTTTCCTCTTTGGAAGATGCTCAACATGTGACTCACTTTGGGTCTCCCACCCTATTACACTTTTCATTGAGCCATTATTTTAAAGAGTTGCTCACACATGTGTGAGAAACTCTCCCTCTTACAGAACCATTCATGTATCCCATCTGGATCCTATGTGGATGCCACATGAGAGCCACCTCATCCAAGCCCTCCAAAAATCTATAAATAGGAGACCTCACTCCTTGCAAATCATCTCTCAATTTTGCATTATTATCATGCTAGTTTAGTTCTAGATTTTTTCATGAGTTCTTAGCATTTTACAATTTGAATATAGATATTACATGGTAGGATAATCAAAAAAATATCTTATCTTGTTTCAATCTTGCATACCATCATAGTTATTAGTTTTAATCTTATTTTCATTATTGAGATTTTGAGACAAGTTCATCATACTTGTTCTTGAGCTCTTCATCATATCAATAGTTTTCATTGTAGGATTTACTCCATAGTAAGAAAGAAATCAACAGTGGGATTAATATATGTTAGAGTAATAAAGTGATTTCCCTTATTAATTAAATCATCTTCATTTAATTATTAAGTCACTTATTATTCTCTATTTCACTTAAGCTAAACTTTAGACTTATAATAATTAATTCTTTTATTAATTATTATTATGCAACCTAGATTTTTCTCCTTTAGGGTCTCCCTTTTAGGGTTTCGATCACATTCAAAAGGTTTGATGTCTTTGTATTTTGTATTCCCTCTCTAAATGAATATTTTGTCTTTTAGAACTTTTCTTGTCTCCAATCTTTTCTTCTGTAACAGGTTATTTTGCATGTAGATGATCTTGGCTTATGAATTCTTTGAATTCTAACATGGTCTCAGAGCCTTGCTACTGTTTCCCATTCCTAAGTTTTTGAATTTTTTGGAGCTTCGAGGGTTTCAAGTTTTTTCTCTCAAATTTTAGTAGATTTTGGGAGGATTTATTTTTTGGAGCACTTTGGGCAAAAACTAACATCTGGGTTGCGTCCGGAATGCCCCAAAACCCTCATTTTCATATAAGGCACATCCTATTTGAACAAAGTTGAAATTTGGGCCCTATTTTTGCATGCATGACCCTTGGCACATTTTACGATGCAAAAATCTACCTCAGTTTTGATGCTGCCTTGATTTCTATGTTGCCTCAATTTTGATGTCGCTCCATGACCAGCATTGCATGGAAGAGAGAGAAAATGATTTTTTTCCAATTTTTGCATTTTTTTTGCATGTAAAAAAACTGGGAAAAAAATCTGCCTCAGTTTTTACGTTGTCTCAGTTTCCCTGCCGCTAATGTCAGCTGTCCCAGGTCTGAGATCTAGGTTAGATTTGATGGCCACCAACCTATCATACAACTTGCCCTTTTTTCATAATGAGCACCTTGTGTTTTTTTTCTCATATCCATAGCAAACGGATGCATTTTTCGCCAAACGAGATATCGACCGAAAGCTAGTTCTGAGGCCAATCTGATTTTTTCATCTTCTAGGGGATTTTACCTGTCAAATTTAGGGTTCCATTTTTTGCTCCGGTCACTATATCTTTCTCATTCAGACTCCATTTTTCAACTTCTACATGGTGTCAAAAAGCTAGTTTTGTTCTCCTTTCTTTTTCTATGGGTCTCCCACCCGAAATTTGCTCCGTGTATCTTTTATTCAATTTTTTGATTTATGGCATTCTGGTGGATATCTTGGATGTTTTGAGTCTTGGGATCGCTTCCTTTTATGAATATTGTATGCATCTTTTTTGTATCTTTCTTTTACAAATGCACTAAGATAAAGTGTTATATAATGCATGTTTGGGATCCTACACATTTTGTGCTTGATTATACTCGCACTATATTGTAAAGTGTCATGGGGGGTTTGATGTTTTCCTTTTTTCCATCTACCTTTGTCAAGTGAGTGTTCCTTCCATGACATTAGCCTCATTATGTGTGTCAAGTGAGTGTTCCTTCCAGGACACCATCCTTTATATGTGTTTGTACGTTCTTCATCATGTAGTGTTTCTTGGCAATCTATTTTAGTGTACATGTCATTCCTCTCCCTACTCAGCATTATGGGGGGTATCTCCTATTGGTTCTGATGTTTTCTTGATTTTATTCATTATCTCTCTAGGATTTTTTTACAGTCTTCTCTACCTGATCATTTTCTATTACAGTGGAGGCTCCAGTAGTTATTTTTTGACAGTGTTTGCAGCTTCATGCTTCAGAGGTGTTCTACATGTTCTTTCTCTATTCCTATTTTCTAGGACATTCTCTAATTCAAAGTCTTCTTCAGTCCTTCACTAGGCTTCATCTCTTTTTGGAGAGGGGTTTTTCCCAATGGGTTTTCTCCTTTTCTCCTCTTTATAGAGATTTTTTGTACTTGGGTACCTAATCAGGCCTTGTTGTCGGGACCCATTTTCTTCTTTCAGTAGCTGTTTCTAGGTTTTTAGCTTCTTCCTAAGTTTATCTTAAGGGGATGTTAGAGTAATAAATTGATTTCACTTATTAATTAAATCATCTTGATTTGATTATTAAGTCACTTATTATTCTATATTTCACTTAAGCTAAACTTTAGGCATATAATAATTAATTCTTTTATTAATTATTATTATGAAACCTAGATTTTTCCCCTTTAGGGTCTCTTTTTTAGGGTTTCAATCACCTTCATAAGGTTTGATCTCTTTGTATTGTGTATTCCCTCTCTGAATGAATATTTTATCTTTCAGAACTTTTTTGTCTCCAAACTTTTCTTTTGTAACAGGTTATTTTGCATGGAGATGATTTTGGCTTATAAATTTTTTGAATTCTAACAATATATTGTGTTGGGGTAGCACACACACATCCTCTCTAAGATCAAATCAAAAAATTCTTGGGTGCACTTGTTTCAACTCATCTGAGGTTATGTTGGAAGCTTTGTGTAGGAACTAAGTTTTTGATATGTTAATGTACCTTGTATGTTTTTTATTTGACTAGCATTTGCATGTCTGAGATTTCTCCCTACAAGTAGGTTATCATCATACACATTTTGGCACGCTCGATGGGACCCACATCCCTAAAAATTTATGACTTTTGAAAAAATTATGCCACTTTACAAACCCAGTCACGCATTGTCATTTGTAATTTATAAAAAGTCATATGTGACCTAGAATTATCGTCTACGCTCTTATATTTTTGTCTACGTAGATTGTCATCTGCGCTCTAAGATTTTTGTCTACGTAGATTGTCATCTGTGCTCTAATATTTTTGTCTACACAAATATTGATTTGCATAGATTATTGTCTGGCCTCTAAGATTTTAACCTGCGTAGATTGGCATCTACAACCTATCATTTTCATCTCTACCTGGTTTGTTTTTCCAACTAGTTTTGGTAGATGGGTATCTTTTGGGTGGTTTCTTGGGTATTCTTGTGTGCCCTTTAGGCCAATTTCAGCATCAAGAGAGTACATAAAACATAACATTAAAGTATAAGTTACATACTCTTCCTTTCTTTTACTTAAGTTACATTTTATGTATATACTTTCAGGATGTTTGAGAGTGGAAATAAATATTCTAGTTTTTGAGGGTTTTTAGGAAGTTTCAGACTTTGCCAAATTTTAGGAATCATCATATTATCTCTAGCATGAGTCTAGTGGACTATTGATTGCAACCTTTTGTCTCTGCCTTGTCATAGGAAACATTTATTTTTCTGGTTTCAAGTATTACTAATATGTTTTCCTTTTTGCAGCATTTCAGGGTTGAAGACTTTAATATTACTAATATTTTTCATGTAGGTTTCCTTGGATTTTAATAGATTTTGGGAATGAGCTTGTATGTTTTAAACACTATTCTTTGAATGCATGTTGCTTAAATTAATTAACCACATCCAATCTTAAATGCATAAGGGAATGAATCTCACAAAATCTTGAATGACTTAAGGAAAAATATCACACCTTTCTTACATGCTTTCCTTCTTGATGTGTGGGAAAAAAATTGAAGTTGCATGCTTAACCATACTATTGTTTCTTTTTCTTATTTAAATCACACTTAGTTTCTTTAATTAGGTTCAATTTATAAAACAAACTCTTCTTGATGTGTTTGAAGAAGTTTTTTTCAACACTTCTTTCGAGCTATTTATCAATAGATAGATCCCTTAATTTACATGACACTACAATTAAACTATAGGTATATCCTCTCCCCTCACCTTTGTGGAACTTGTGTGAAGAGAAAAATTATCTTAATATAGCTTCTAGAGAGGCTTGTATAGAGGGTGTGCTTCCCCTTTAGAGGATGAACTCAAACTAGTAAATACCCTAGATGGTATGGAAATGAGACACTGAAAAAAATTGTCTCAATGTCACCAAGCTAGGGCATGGTGTGTGGATTATATTTTGGATTTGGAAAATAATTCCTAAGGAATAGACGTGGTCCACTAGAGGCTTAAGTGTCTCACACACATACAAAATTATTGGAGGGATGCCACAGATCTTACTAGAAACTGTAAATCAGTATCCTACCTTATTCACCTCTAAACACTTACTTATTATAGTGCAAGGTGAGGAAAGATTCTCCCCCAAGATTCCCATCATACGTGTCCCAGGGTATTGTGTTATGAAAGAGATATTCATAGAATGAAAACAATACCTATAAAAAGGCAAAACATAGGCACCCTTTTGGGGGTGACATTGTTGTGTGAGCTAAAGGACTACCAAGAAATGGGCCTATAATATTTAATGTGAATCCAATTTCCTTAAGGTAGCTACTATTTGTACTATCTTTGTTGTGTTAAACCACATAAAAACATAGGTGGATTGAAAGGGCTACTTGAACATACACACATCAAAAATTTTGAATTTGTACTGAATTCCCCAAAGGCACAATTTCTTTTCTCCTACAAGGTTGATTTCTCCCTTGCAGGACTATTTTGAGACATGTGTCTTCAATAAATGTCAATTATGCCCAAAATTTTAGTTAAGGTATACTTATCATAGTCAATGCCTTTGATGAATATTGAAAATCAGTTCTTTCCAATGAACAAATTAACCTAAAATAGCCCAAAATCAGTCAAAATCCTACATCATCTCCACATCAACCTTTCAAATCTACTTACCTCATCATCATAATCATGCTTCTTATCCTAATCACCATCTTAATCAAAAAAAAACATTTCCTAATCATCCATAACATCCTTAATCATCTCCCTAATCCAATCTAACCATCCATATTCATCTAATCATCCTTAATCAACATCTACATCCTAATCAATCTTTCAACTTCATCATCATATCTTAATCATCCTAATCACCATATCCTTGTCATCACATTATTCTTAATCACCCTTAATCCTCTTAATCATACTTTATCTTAATCATCATCCATAATCATCCTAAATCTCTTCCTTCTTCATCCTAATCACTTCCTTCCAACCATTCAAATTCTTCTATATTATCCTAAACATTTTCTATTCTATTTTAATCATCCTAATCATTCACATTCTTCCTGACTATCCTAATCATTCCATCTTATCTTAATCATCCTAATCATTTCATAATTTTTTTAATCATTCAATCAATGTCATAATTTGCATCCTAATAAACCTTCTAATCCACATTAATATCCACTTTCTTAATCCGATATATTCATTCATCTTTCATCCAACCTAATCACATCATAATTATTTTAATCCAATCCACTTTTCAACCTCATATCATTATATCCAATCCTAATCCAATTCATCTTCTTCTTCATCCCAAACCAATCACCCCTTAATTATTCCATTGTCTTCACATATCCCTCATTTTTCTTGTAAATTTCATCTATTCTTCATTTAAATATTCATCCACATCAACTTCTAATTCCAATTTTCATAAAATCTTATACTTTTGGCTTAGGAGCACCATCATAATCCTTGGAATTTAAGCCTAGTTATCTTGATTGATCCACATCCAACCATATTCAAGCTTAACCCACATCAAATAAAACTTCATCTTTCACATTTTCATCAATATTTTCATCTCAAATATTAGGTCAATAGATTTATCAAAGTGTTTCATAGACCCTCATCATTAGCAAAATCTATTTGAATCATATTACTTTGAGAACATTATTTTGTCTCAAGTAGTTAATTCTCTTAGTCATGTCATATTTTTTTTGGGATCATCATTCTATCTCCAAGTAGAAGAAGATAACATCATCCAAATAAATCCTTTATTTGCACCATCATAGGGTCTTTTTCACCTAGGTTTGTGTAAATCCAAATCGAATCAAATCAAATCCAACTATGAGGCATTTCCCTCATATCCACAAATAAAATCAAATCAAATCAATTGAATCCTTGAGGTCCTACCGTCTCAATCAATCATATCAAAATCCTTGAGGCCATGCCCTCTTAAATCAAAATAAAGTCCAAAATTTCTCCTATTCCTAAGTTCATATTTCATCCATCCTCGAATCTTTCATTTCATCCACTCTTAATCTAAATATTCATCCACACCATATTATAATCCATTCACAAAACCCATAATTCAGACATCATGAATATGGATTGGTTTCACAAAATGGGGACTTTAAAGCGTTAAACCCTAATCCTCAAACCATACCTCCAATCCAACCCAACTACCAAATCAATCCTTAACACATCATATCTAATCTCAATCCATCTCACATTTATTATCCTTCCTCTACCTTTGACAATGGAAATCCATATCATTATCCTTAACCTACATATGATTCCCTCCATACCCACCTTTCCCAAGAGATTCAAGAACTCCAAAATAATATCCTTAGTTTGCAAAATGGGGGTCAAAAGAAAAAAATTTCCTTTGAAGACCTATGTCCTTCCCCATTTGTCCAAACTCACAATTATCATCTCCCATTTAATCCAAATCCTACAATTAATCCCCCACATTTAGATCTTCATGTACAAAATCATAATCCTTATCCTCCACATAATCCTAATCCTCCAAACCCCACATCATCCCAATCCCACACTACATTTTCCATGGACTGGATCTAAGGGCTAGCATAGATATATAAATCCCCAACTCCAAATCAAGTTGTCCAATCATCCCAATTAATTCACCCACCTCCATCCCCTCCAAATATAGACACATATAAATATCCTAAGTCTCATGGGCCATTCATCCCTCCATCCACCCAAATTGGAGCTTCCATCTCTTCCGTCACATTACCCTCATAATTCCACTCATTTCAAGACCTTCTTCCAAAGAGTGCTAATCTGAATTTCTCTTCTCCTCTAGATCTAAACATTCATCCATATTATGACACATTTCCATATGAATATCCCATCCTTCCATATCATGATCCATTTATCCTCCTTAACCCACCTCATGATCACGTTCCTAATCAAGATCAAGACATCTATTGCATTCCATCCATTAATGATTCTACTCTATGTCAAGATTTAACCTCCACTTACCCTCCACTTCATGAAGATTTTCCATGTATCCAAATCACTAATCCCCCTCTATGTCAAGATAAAATTACTCTATCTCAAGATACCACCATCCCTCTCACTCTATCACAAACTATTCTCCAAAGACAAGATCAAAGTACCCCTTCAAATCCATTTCATGATCCCAATCCATCTCAAGATCCTTTTATCCTTTATAATCCCCATTATGAACCTAATCCTCCACATGATCCTAATCCTCCACAAATCCAATCACACCTATCCAGTCCATCCATGAACCTCATATATCTAATATTGATTCCTCCACCTCTATCCAACATGGCTTCATTCAAGAGCCTATCATTCCTTCCACCTCCCCTCCCCATGCACATGGACTTGCATCTTGTGTTCAAATTAATAAGCATCCCATTGGAAAAAAAAAATCTCAAGATGTTGGTATACCGTTCACCCCTTATAAATCCAAAATCCATCCATCTAAACTCAAATGTTCCCATTCCCTATCCTCCAAATCCATTTTAGACCCTTATGTCCAAAATTCCATTCCTTCCTCATCCCAATCCATTTTGGGCCCTTATGTCCAAAATTATATTCCTTCCTCGTCCCAATCCATTTTGGGCCCTTATGTTCAAAACTTCATCTCTTCCATGTCCATGTCCATTTTGGTTCCTTATGTCCCAAAAACAAATCCTTCATCCCTTCCATCCATTTTGGGTCCTTACATACATTCATCCACAATATCCAACTCTACCACTCCATAACCTCAATCCATAATAAAAATAAACAAAGGCACACATCCTTGTATTCTGTCAAACATTCACCCTCCATCATTCTATCCATAAATTCTCCTTAACATTTGTCCCCATGCATTCATGCCATGGCTAATGGAATCAAATTGTATGCCAAAGCTAAAATACATAAAGCCAAAAATCCACAAAAATCCAAGTATCAACATGTCCCATCTAAAAGACATGTTCAAGAAAATAAAAATATGATCCAAAAGAAATAAAATTCAAAAGGCCACCAAGGCCCAAAATAAAAATTTAAAAATCATGTGAATTCACAAGCTACTCATTGAAGCAATCCAAAAACTTCTTCCACTCATAAATTCTCCAATCCTCCATCTAACAATCCCTCATCTTCCAACTCCATTTTGGGTCCTTATGTCCCAAAATTCACTATCCTTAGTCTGTCATCTCCTTCCTCTATTTTGGGTCCTTATATCCAAAAATACACATTTTCTCATCCATCTCCTTCAAAATATCATCCTCCACTACTTCACCTCAGTTCAAGGTGTATTCCAATGATGATCTTTCCAATTCCTCCATCCATTTATTCACAAGTCTTCAACCTCACATCCATTATCCACCAATACCCCCTCATCCTTGCATCTGATTAATCCCATCCTATACATAAAACCTTATCCCTCCCCATCTCCCTCAATCCATTTTATCTCTCTTCCACCATCCTACCAACATCTATGAGCATATATCTAAAATTACTTGATAAATTATAGAAACAAAAACATAAATATCAAGGGGTACCATCCATGGAACTAGATTCTTGAGTCCTTCATTCCACCATCTTGCTATCACATATCCATTTTCTTCCAAATCCACTTTTATATCCATTTAATTATCCTCCTCCCCTTGCACTCTACACTTGGGGGCAAGCTCCATCCATGCATGTTCTACCATACATGTCTTCCACATCCCCTATACACCATCTCTTATCCTATATTTTCCCTTCTTTGATCTTGACTACCGTATACTATCCCTCTGTTGGTTGTTTTTTATGTTGAACTGACTTAACAACAACCTTTTCTTTCTCTGACAATATTTTAAAGAGAATCCAACTCCAACTATTATTTCATGTAATGAAAAGGACCAACTAACAAGCACTCATACCATGCTTCTGCACTTTAGGTTCTGCTATACCAAGGGGGGTAGCCTTTAATACCTTTAAATAATATATATATATCGTATTAATCAAGCAGGAATATCACAAAAACTCAACATAACCGGGAGATACTAGATAATTGGCTAATTAGCCATTGAACTTCAACCATGAAATGGAGTATGAGATAGATAGATCACAACAAACTTGTATAGATGTAAGACATAATGGATTTTATGTTTGTGTTTGCAGAAACATAGCAAATATATAACCAGACATGCAACAAGATGGAACTTATCAGTCTTTGATCAGTGCTTTATCCATTGGGCCATACTCTTAAAAAAAATACAATATGCAGAAGTTAATTATTATCAAAGATTCCAGGCCATAAACACAACTATCCCAAACCCATACTACTTATAAGATCCTAGTGTATATCAAGATGAATCTATGTATTAATTAGAGCATCATTTAATTTGATCCTTGATCAAAACTCTAAAACAACTACATAAACATAGATAAACTCTATGCTAATGAATCAGAAAAATCATAACTCATAAGACAAAATGCCATAGGAGAGATTGGAATTTGGATCTTTGTATTAAGTTTAAATAATCATACTTCTATATACAAGATGTAATCAGAGATAACCTCTTCAATAGTGTACAAGAGATCTTCCAACTTTATTTCTAACCTTGAAACCTATCTAGTACAATTATACTATATTACCTTAACTAAAAACTTTACAAAATGATTACAATACTCAATTGTCCAGCCCTTTCCAATGATCTTGGGAATCCTTTTATAGAAGAGGATTGCAACAAGATACGAATCAATTGGATAAAGGACAAAATAAATGAGTCGTACAAAAGACAAAAACACAAGTGGAATAACAACCACTTTGTTGCAATATTTTTTTAAGTACTTTGTCTTCTGACCGCCTGCTTCCTTGTAACTACTTCAAACTTGTTCAAAAGTCGCCAGGTGGAATTTTTTTCCTTGGTTATCTAATATACTACTCTTTGCATCCACTTGTCTTGTTCAAAAATATTGGGAAGAGTGTCATCTACTGATTAACATACAACATCCTCTTCTTCTTGGTTGGCTACATCGTACATGTCCTTCCAAGAGGTGAACACCTCATCACTCGGCCAAGGGAAATTGATGACCTCATATTTCTTTTTGTTCAATTCATCCAACTGACATTTTCTTTCTCAATTTCCTCTTTCCAAAATCCAAAGTATAACTTTGCATTGTCAGTAATTTCAACAGTCTGAACAAACAAAAGTGTGCTCTCTAGAGTGATGATTTTGTTTGTCCTTGCTTCCAATTCATCATTCATCTGGTTCATCCACAAGGCTTCCCTTTTTATCTTCCCATTCTTCCTGAATAAATTTGGGAACATTTCATAACAGGTTTTGGAGTATTCCTTTCTTAATGTCTCTATGTTTTTAAGGATGATACTCCTCTTTATGTCCAAATCAACTAGAATTTTAAAACACTTGTAAGTGGCAGCTAACACTATGTCCACATTATCTTCCTTCTTAGATAAGGATTAAAAATACTTTAATTCTTCCTTATTTCCTCTCCACCTTTGCATAAGTGTATCACATTTATCTTTGTCTTCATTGAAAGAATCTAGTATGCCTATAACTTTCTTACCATGTAGGTAAATGGAGGAAGGATCCAGATCATCAGTAAAATGCACAAGTGTGGCCTTTATCTTATCTTCATGTTCTTGTTGCACCCATTCTTGTGCCTCCCAAAACTTTATGCTTTCTTCATCTCATTTCTTGCTTATCCCTTCCAATCTGGCCCTTTCAGCAACTAGTTTGTCTTTTTCTAAATCCAAATCTGCCTCTGTAGTAGGGCCAAATGGTATGGGGGAAGGAGGAAATTATATTATTGGGCTAGAGGAAGAAGGCTGATGTGGGTCTTGTGTTATCACCCTTTGTGGAGAGACTTGGGCTGATTGTTGTCCCTCTAATCTGGTAATTTTTTTGTCCTTCTCCAATGATTTCAATCTTTCATCATTGTAAGCCTTCAAGACTATTTCTATCTTGGTTTTTAGGCTTTGAATTTCTTCCTCTTAATTTTCTACCACCTTCAGGACAAATTTTTTAGTTTCCAAGGTTATGCTTGTTGCCTCTACCCCAAAGGTTTTTTTAACCCTTTTTACCAGCAGACTTCCTGCCTACTCAACCTGAGTTTTTTCATTAATCTTTTTTTGTTCACTCTTTTTCAATGACCATGTCACTAATGATGCATGGTATTCACTAAAATTAACCCCTTTATATTTTTTTTGAGCTTCTACCTTAGTGGCATGCATAGGTTTAGTTTCTTTTCTAACAGCATCAAATACCACAGCATCAGCTATGTCCCATTCAGGTAAGATAAGCACTCCCTCTTCTCTGACTATCTCTCTACCTTCTTCAAGAGTAATTTTATCAAACCTAGCTATCATATCATGTTTTACTTCATTTTCAATCTCATCCTTGTTCTTATCAGGTTGATTCTTTTGCCTTTGTTGACATTTTTGTTTGAATTCATTGATGTGAATTCTCCACAAAAACTGAACAAATGCCCTAGCTTTTATAAATTTGTCATCTAACATAAACTCATCACTGGATTATTTTGTAATTGGATCCTGATATTTTCCAGCAATCTTAGCAATGGTCAAATACATCTCAGTATGTTTAGGAGCCTCTTGCATCTCTTGGGGTGTTATAAAAAATTTCCCTGCATCTCCCATCTGCGGTAATTATTCTACAACAACTTTCTCATCCATATGTAATGGAAATTGGGATGGGGAATATAATTTTTCCTATTGTTGTCCCTCTCCTTTGGTTCTTTGCTTCTTCTAAACTACATTGATTCAAATTCTTCATTCATGGTCCTCTTCCCTTTTGAGGTAGAAACCTCTTTATCATATACCTATGTCTGATATTGTCCCCTATAGGATGTTTCACCCTTCTGCACAACCATATTGTACCCTTGTTTCTGATGTAGTATATATTTTCCTGGTGGAACTATCCTTCCATGCATAGATTTCCTCAAAATACCCTTAGCCCTTTCTGGCTCTACTTTCATTATTGCTTCTTTCTTTAGATTCAATGTTTGCATAAAATCCTCAAATAAAGACATTAATGTATCAATATTCTTGGCCTGAGGATGGAATTATTTCAAAGGATCATATCCTTTATCAAATTTTTGTACAAAGTCTAAGGTCTTCTTGTAAACCAACCATTTTTCTTTCTTAATCTCATGTTCTTGTAAATTCAATTCATTCTTGATGATGTCCTATGGAAATTTAAATTGATGATCCAACACAAGACACTTTGTTTGTTTCCTAAACATATCACTGATGAATCCTTTAGTATCATCACATCTTACCATTGATATTGTCATTTGATAGAGTTCACGGTATTTATTCAAATGTTTTCATACCCCTTTGGTGATAAAAAATTGATCCACAATTGTGATATTAGGGAAGATAGTTCCTTTCCCTTTCCCTATCAATGCCTCCTCTTGTAGGCCACCAATTTGTCTAATTATCTCTGCAATGCCTACTTTTAGAGGGACCTAATATGGGAGTATATTTGGAACTCCTCTTAAACCATAAACTCTGAAGACTGTTGAAACATGGTATAAAATGATATCACCCCAATTGTGTACTATCTGAATACTTTTAATAAATTATTTTGGCCTTAAAAGATTCAATAATCTTGTTTGAATTCTTGGATTATCTGAAAACAATAATGCTCTGAGCCTGGAAGCAAAACACCCATGAAAAGTGATGAAACTAGCCTCCTTCTTGTCCCATGACGGATCTACACTCCACATTTGGATAGGCATTTCTTCAACATCTTTGAACCTCATTAGATCCATTTCCTTCTCAAAATAATCAACATTCTTATACAAGATCATATGCATTAACATGGAATACCATCAAAATGACCTGACTACCTTGGCATTTTTTCAACCTATTAGACCCTGGTGAATTAGTTCAGAAAGATGGGTGGAAAAATAAAAAATGATGGCCACGTGTGGATGAATAATTTCAACCATCATAAAAATATAGTGAATGAGCATCATTGTTTCTTCATCTTCTCCAAAAATATGACTTAGGGCATTGTACATTCCTCTAGCCTTTGAATTGAAATAATCTAGTTTGAATGGCTCTGGTGTATTTGGGCCTACCACAACTAGGTCTCCTATCTTGTTAAAGAATTCCCTTAAAGGCCCACCTCTTAGGTAACTCCTTTGAGCCTTATATACTTCTTTGAACTGATCAAAATCAATGTTCTCCATTTAAATAGAGGGATCATTTAATTAGAATACTTCCCTTATTTCCTCAAGTGTGATGCTTACTAATATATTGTCATTTATGTCTCTCAGCACCCTAGAAACATCATCATATGTCTCTACAATTTGGATAAATAATTTTGCATCCATGAAAACCCCAGGGACTATTAACTTTCCCACATCAAACTGCCAAATGTTACTATTGGGGGCAAATGCATTCCACTGGCTAAAAGCTACTTTAAACAATCCCAGACTAGACATGCTAATCTTGACATCTTGTGCCCATTTTCCCCTATCATAAAAAACCTCCCCCACTTTCAAACAAGGATTTATTGGCACTATATCCTTGATTTTAGTTGTGCCATTGGTTGACCTATTTAATTGCTGCAGGAAATCCTCGCATACATTTCTCTCTTGGTAATCAATTTTCCCTAAAATTTATCTTCTGGGTGTCATCCTTAATTTAGGGTTTCTAGAAAAGAAGATAATATTTTTGTATGCAACAATATTATTACTTCACAACACCAAACCATACTTCCAATTCAATTCAAATTTCTTAGAAATGTAGTCTCAGAAAAACTTACCCATTCTACAAAGTTGGAAAACAAACAGCAAATTCCACAATTCAGCTCTGCTTCAAATCACTTCATCAATTATGGCTTTCAAAGCTTGACAAGTAAATATTATGCATATTCTCAAGTATACTCATCATTTAGTTCCCATTGGGACTTCCACATGCTTCATCATTACTTTCACTTTGTTTGAAACTTCACAGACCAACAGTTCAAAAAATTCTGCTTTACGAGTTTAAAACATGATTGTAGATCTCAACATTTCCTATTAAATCTTGCGGCTATCAATGGTTAATTAAAGCCACTATAATTTTGAGCACATGTTTGCTAGGCACAATACCTTGATGAGTAGATCTTGATCACTTTTTCTTTGAGGCTTTATGTTGTTCATCTGATTAACATCAACTTACAGTGCCTTTACATTCCTTTATAACCCATGGCCAATGATCTCATTTATGCTATGTGTCACGCTAGCGTAATGCCTCAATATTTAATATACTTACATATTTGGATTAAGTCTTTACGATCACCATTGGATCCTTTTAAAACTATTAGTGCTTTACCTTCCTTTACCTCTGGTCGGGTCCCATCACTTATCCACGTGTCATGCTAGCGCAATGCCTTGACAGCTAGATCACGATCATCTTTCCTTTGATGCTTCACGTTGTTCATCCAATCAAAACCCACTTGATCGCATATTAACGTTATCCTTTAATTTGTAACTGTAGGTCCCACAAGCTTATGAAAGACATGTGTCAGCAAGGTGCAATGCCTCATTGGGTATCTGTTATGCATCTTGTGATTAAGGAATCATGCCAACCATCATATTTGATTTAAATTGAACATTGGTTACTTAATCACCATCTTACTTACTGAAGGTTTAAACTCTCGGATAGGAAACATTTCATCTAGGTGTAATGCCTTAATGGTTAAACATTTTTCATCTCCAAGATGAGGCACTACGCTAGCTGCATGATCAAAGCTAAGATGCACAATGTTTACTTTACTTTAACTACAGGATCGGACCCACTTAGGACATGTGAACGATAGGCGCAATTCCTTAATAGTTAATCAAACTACATCTTATGATTAAGGAATCACGCCAATTATAGGATGAACTTTAAATCACATTATCTTTATTTCATTCTTTATCATTGAATAGGTCCCACCATATGCCAAGTGTCACTCAGGCGCAATGCCTTTATAGATAGATCTTGACCATCTTTTAACTGAGGGTTTGCACCAACCGCACGATCAAGTATAATGTGCTTATCTTTTACCTTAACTATTTTGACTTTATCTGGACCCACTAGGATACATATCACATAGGTGCAATGACTTAATAGATAGATCAAACACATCTTGAGATGAAAACAATGTATTTTCCATTGGATCAAATTGAATCTGCTCATACTTTATAACAACCTTTAAACAAATGTCGAAGCCACCAAAGACACGTGGCCTTCAGGCGCAATGCCTTGATAGATAGATCTCTGTCATCTTTTGTTTGAGGCAATTTGTTGTATTTTGGATGAAAACATAGTTACACAACACATGATATAAAATTAAAAAGCCCTGCAGGGCATCCAGACTTAGGATAAAATAATTAAAGTGCTAGGTCTAAAGGATAAACATAAGAATGGCCCCACCAGATGGTAAAATTAACACATGGGTTCATAAGAATTTAAGTGATGAAATAAAGTAACTCAAAATTAGAACCTTCCCTAGAACCTTAGGGTTTTAGATCATGACCTAAAGTTTTAAAACACAATTACTAGGGTTTTGAACAACACAGAACCTGGTTAAACCTTGAAACACATGACTCATCACTTGAGCTGAAAAAAAAATTGTATATCCCTAATAGTGGCTCTAATTGGGGATGAATGCGTCTTGTAGGTATTGCAAGAATCTATAATCTCAGGGGGAATCAGACCAAACTAACTGACAAAAAACTATCCTACTCACACAACATAAACCAAAACTAACCTAGAAAAAGCAACAACCAATTGCAGATGAACAAACTATATACACAACCTACTGTTCATGGATAGTTAGACTTCATGAGAAGTATAATTTTAAGAATTTTCCATGAACTAGAAATTCTAAAAAAAATTTATGTCAGATCTTTTAATAAATAAGAATTTTGTTTATACCTTTCATGGATGATATATGGTCCCAGCCATATTGGATCAAATTTTCCATGTTTACCCTTATCCTCCAATTTGGAATTCCACATTAACACATAATCTCCAATACTGAATTGCCTTGACACTACCCTTTTATCATACAAGTTCTTGACTTGTAATTGAAGCTTAGCATTTTTTACAGAAGCTTCCCTCCTAGTCTCTTCTAATTCAACCAAGTCATCAATTCTTAATTGCATGTCACTATCAATGTTGTCATCATATAATTGCACAAACTTGTACATCTTCATTAGATTATTTTGAGGAAACCTTGCCTAAATCCCATACACCAAGTCAAAAGGAGCACATCCTATTGCTTTTTTAGAAGTCACTCTATCTGCCCAAAAAACCATTGTCAACTTTGAGTCACAGGCCTTCTTATTTTTTTCCAAGACTCTTTTAATGATCTTAAGCAAACTTTTATTAGTAGATTTTGCTTGACCATTTCCTTGTGGGTGGTAGGGTGCAGAGTAAGATGTCTAAATACTATATTCAGTACAAAAATTCACATATTCTTCAGACTTAAAGTACATGGCATTATCTGACACAATTCTTTATGGACATCCAAACCTTGTGATAATGTGTTTTAACAAGAAATCTATCACTACTTTACTAGTTTCCATTTTAGTGGGGATTGCTTCAACCCACTTAGTAAAGTAATCAGTTGCTACAATTATCCAATAATGCCCTCCACTATATTTAGTTTATATCTCTCCAATGAAATCAATACCCCATTTTTGAAAAGGGGCTTGTACTTCTACTGGTGTTAGAGGTACATTACCAGAAAATTTTAGCTTACCAGAAAATCGTTGGCAGGAATACGTCTTGATGAGTTGATGAGAATATTTGTAAATATTAGGCCACCAGAATCCTTCTCTTAGAATCTTATGTATAGTGGTCTTTTCCATGTAGTGGTCACCACATACTCCATTGTGCATTTCTTTCAAAATTATGCCTTCTTGTTCCTCATCAACACACTTTAGTAAAATCCCTTCAGGATTTCTCCACCATAACTCATCTTTGATTAAGGAAAAATGAATATCTTGTAGATTCAAAGTTCTCTTCTTGTTTTCATCCATTCCTGGTGGAAAATTCATTATTTGCAAATAATAAATAATGTTTTGGTACCAATCACAATGATTGAGATTGCATATGAAATGCATATACTCTTCTTCCAAATTATTTATATGATTTGCATCTAAATTAGATTAGCCATCAATTTTTTCGATCCTAGCCCTCTTACCAATTTTTTGATTTGTATCTCAATGTTGAACTCCTAGATCATGTTAATCCATCTGCATCTTTTTTCGGACACCTCTTGTTGTGTGAAAATTTCCTTAACTACTTATGAAGGAACATAAAAAACTACTATAGCGCCTATCGGATAACACTTAATATCATACTTAAGTTTTGCAGCCTGCAATGATTTGCTGAAAAAGGCAATAGGCTGTTCAAATCCTTCTTCATTCTTATGCAATAAAATAGCAACAATGGTGTGGCATGATGCAAAATAAAATATTTTCATAGGCTTTGAGTAATTAGGAGTTCTTAAAATAGGGGCATCCTCAATATCATGCTTGATGTCTTGGAAATCCTGAGTGGATTCTCCATTCCATTCCATATTTTCATCTTTATTCAACATCTTGGAGATAGGTCTTCTCTTTTCAGCAAAGTTTATAATAAAGCATCTCAAAAAATTTACCTATCCAAAGAAAGATTGTATACCTTTTACAATTTTTGGAAGTGGTACTTTATCTATAGCAGCTGCACTTCAGGATCAATTCTAACCCCCTCTTTTGAAACAATGTTCCCTTATAACTTACCTTCAATCACCTCAAAAGTACACTTCCTAAGATTCAAAGAAATCCCAAATTCTAGAGCTCTTTCAAAAAAAAATCCAAATGTTCACAATGTTGTTCTTCCTTTTTATAATAGGATATGAGGTCATCTTGATAAACCTCTAGAAATTTCTGCAAGAAATATAAGAAAGAAAAATCCATAGCTCTCTAAAATGTGGATCCAGCATTTATTAGAACAAAGGGCATTCTGACATAAACATATGTTCCCCAAGGTGTAGTGAAAGCAGTTTTGAATTGTTCTGACTCTTTAACCATTATCTGATTATACCCAGAGAATATATCCATCATGGACATCAACTCATAGCTAGTAGCTCTCTGCAGCATGTTTTCCATATTAGGGAGAGCATAATTATCCTTGAGGGAGGATATATTTAGTTTTCTGAAATCCACACATAACCTTATATTTCCATTCTTTTTCCTGATAGGAACTAAGTTTGAAACCCAAGAAGAATGTCTAATGGGTTTAATTATCCCTGCATCCTTCAACTTCTTTAGTTCTTGCTCCATTTTGGGCCTCACTGTGGGATTTATGGGTCTTTTATTTTGTCTGAAAGGTTTGGAATCTTCTTTCATAGGGATCTCATGTTGGAACAAATCCCCATTATATTCTTTGATATCATCATATGTCCATGCAAAAACCTTATTATACTTCCTCAAGAGATTGATCAGATCCTCTTTTACTTTGGGTGAAATTTTCTTTCCAATAAATAAGATTTTAGGAACCTCAATTGTTCCTACATTCACCTCCTCCAAGTCATCAAGTTTATTTACACTTGTAATAGAATATGGCTTATCTTCATTTTCAAATGCTCTTTCAAGAACAACTAATCCCTTTGGGACTTTCTTTGACTTTAAATGCAAAACTTCTTTACTTAAGACAATATTGTTTCCATCAATGGTTTCTACATATCCACTAAAATCTATTTTCTTATTTCCAGAGTCTATCTCATAGTGCAAAAATCTTAAGATATCAACATCATCATCAAAAACTTGCCAACTATCCACATTGTCTGGTATTGAAGGCCTAGAATGAACCTCTATTTCAAAGATTCTATCAAATGTTACATCTTTCAGCCTCAAATAAATGTTAGCTAACAATTCTTCCATTCTATTCTGACTTCTATCCATCCAATCAATACCAAATGCATCAAAATTTTCAAGTTCATCCCAGACAGCATTTCGGTATTTTTGCAATCTATGATTTTTTGAAGCATACTTGGACTTGATTTGAGACACTACCAATTTAGAGTCTCTAATAACTCTGATACATTTGATCCCATGTATTGAAGCTAATCTTAATCCTATTAGAAGAGCTTCATACTCTGCAACATTATTAGTGCATGCAAATAACAATGTTAATGAGAATTTGAAAGTTTTTTTTGTGGGAGCTATTAACAAAACTCTAGTACCAACTCCCTCCTTAGAACTAGCACCATCAAAATACATAACCCATAACTTATTTTGTTCTAATAAATTAGTTTCATCTTTAGATAACAGTGTGGGTTGTAACTTTCCTTCAAACTGCTTTTCCTGCACTTAGAAAGATCCCATCTCAGTGTCTAGGAAATAGTTCATATTGTCATTTTCTTCTTCATCAATCATGTGAAGAGTTCTAGTCTCTCTAGATACCTTAATGTTCTCACCAGAAATATTAAAAGTAGCAAATGATAAATCACATTGAATAATTCCTCCCATTGAAGCACTCTATTTTCTTGACAATAGCATTCCATATTGAGGAGGAATATCCACAACTAGTACACTTATTGTTATTACTTTGTCAGGGTATGAAGCCAGCTTATAAGGCAAGGCCTTAATTGTGCCAATAATAGTAACTTATCTAGAATCCATGGCCTGGAATCTCCCATGGGGTGTATCTACCTTTAATCCCATTGATTTAATCAGCTCAGCAGGCATGACAGTATTAGATGCTCTTGAGTCAATCATACAATTCTTTAACATTTTTCCATCTATAAGCAAAGTTATGCAAAAAGGATCTACAATTCCCGATTTAATACTAACAGCATTTGTATCCAGATATATCTGAAGAATATTTGAACAAATCTCATTAGACTCCTTTGACTTATTTATATATTTTTCTTGTGGATCTAACATTTTCTTATTTTCCTCTGGTCCAAGAATCTTTGTTGAACTAACACCTTTTACCCATGTTATAGCTTTCTCCTTATGTTCACCTATTCTCATCATTTCCACTAAAGGAGCCTTAACACTAATTTGAGATAGGAGTTCTCCATATCAATAGGGGTATACTTCATATCAAACATGTCTTGTATTTTATTTACACATTCTTTATCTTCCACTTTAGAATCTAATTTGGACTCACACTCTTTTTTTGTTTAGTTTCTCTTTGAGGAGGCACAAAATTTTCTAGTGTTTTTTTTATTTTTCTTAATGCATAATATTCAGACTAGTGGGTTTTTTTGCCTTTTTAACCAAAAATTTATTGACACCCTCAGCCTATGTTTCCTTTTCTTGTGATTGTTTCATATTAACTTTGGTTTCTTTAACAAAAATACTTGTAGGTTTTCCATCTGCATTCCCAACAATTATGTCTCTTAAATTATAGTTACCCCTTGCTGAGTAACCATATTTTCTATAATTTGATAAATTTCTTCCTCTAAGGGTCTCCTGTAAATAGGGGTTTCATCACCCTTCTCAGCATTGCACCTCATACCATCAATCTCCCAATCTTGTATATCAGAAATGTCTTGTTAATAATATATTTCTTCTCTGTTCAATGAACCACATGAAAATTGTTCTTCTATTTCATCATGAGAAGCCATTTCATCCCACAAATGTGATGAATCCATGGCACAACTATTATCATCATATAATTCCTCATCATCATCCTCCTAACCTTCACTTGCAGATATTCTTGCAGCAATGACGCAATAATTAGGATTATGAGGGGATTGTAAAGCCATGCACCAGGATTATCATTGTACATATTAACAGTATTCTTATGTAGAGGATTAGGGGTTTTATCATTAGACTTGTCTTTTTGTTGTGGGAGAATAGGCTTCCCATATTTCCATTGGGTAGTGTAAGGGTAGTTTTGCATCCTAGGTTGTCTATTGAAATTACCATAGGATGGCTTGTCATTAGTTGAAGCTGTATTGTTCTTATTCTCTCCAGGATTTAAATCCTTCAGAGCATTTAAAATATTTTTTAGACTATCATCTTCTTTTGTTTTAGCAATTGAAGGCTTGTCTGACTCCTTTTTATTAAACCTTGCTGGCTTCTAAACTTCCCTTCTACCTACTTTACCTGACACTCTTCTATTTGTTTCAATGTTCAATGCTATCTTATATGCTTCTCTAATATTCCTAAGGTTCTTTTCTCTTAGGAGATAACCCATCTTTGCATCAAAAGCATTCAAATAAGTTACAAGACATACCTTATCATCCAATCTCATCACTTGAAACAATTTGTGCATTTCTCTTTGGAATCTAAAGTTGAATTCAACCACCTCTTCATTTGAGTTCTTCTTGATATTTTTGAACTCATTCAACATAAAACCTGATGACATGTAACTGATTGGATGTTTGATAATGTTAAGTTGAAGATAATGCAAGACATTAAATCAGTTAATGGTTTGTATTGTCATTCATGTCAACTTGATATCATCTGTACGGTCATGTACATAATGCCAAAGACTTCAGAGAATCAATGAAACAAAGGTTATTCTTTCAGCAATGCATAAAATTCAAGTATTCACTAAGTGACAAACAACACCGATAGAGTGCACACCATTGGTAAAGGAAAAGAAGAAAATTCACAGTGATACCCGATCAGCAGAAGACAGTGTTGCCCAATGAAGCAAAATCACAGGATGCCCGATGAGCTAAAAATAGAGTTTCTCGACGAGTAAATTTCCAATGATTCTCGATGGACAGAGATCCTAAAGCTAATTGGATTCACACCAATAGAACTATCAGTTGTTGCTGATGACTAACTACAGAGTTGACCGATGGAACAGAGAGTTAAGAAAATGAAAAAATATCTAGCTGGAAAGAGCTAAAGATAGACTTAACTGGTTGTTTTCTTTGTTTTATTCGACCAGAGTTAAGTGATTTATTTAAAGATTATTTGTATAGTTGGCAAGAAGATAATTATGAGAGAAATCAGGAGATATGCTTTAAATCAAATTGGCTGGATTGTTTTTCACGCCAAGAATCAAGAATCAAAAAACAGTGAATATCATGTCTATATAAGAGACAAGCTTAATTCATTTTCAATGAGCATGAAAAAGGGATTAAGGGGAGTGAATAGAAAGAGGATTCTAAAGAGATATTGATGAAGAAGAGCTTCATACAGTCCTGATCAATCAAGCTGAAGGATGGCTAAAGAGTTCTGTAGACACTGATGAACAGTGAAGCACGGCATCACAAAGCAGAAAGTGTGGAGCATAAAGAATTGAATTGATAAATTGATCAGAGAGGTAATGTACTTAAATAGACCTAAAAATCTGCAATTCAAAGTTGCATCATGAATAGGTCATAGTGTTTTAGTTTAGCCATTGAAGCATCAAGTCTCTTAACAGAGTAGGACTTAACAGTCTTCTATATATTGAGGTACATCCCAAGGAGTGCCAAAAAGCTTGATTCACGAAAGTAGCATTGGACTTTCCCAATACCTATTGATAGTATAAGAAGGAGACTGATTCAAGGATGGTAGCAATAGATTCCCGATACTAAGTGACAACCTCTATGTATAAAATCCTCTAACAAGGTTGCACTTAACAATGTGTTTGTAACCTTTAACAGGGTTGGCTCCTAACATGGCTCACTTTAGAAGAGTGAAAATTTGTGGTACCGGTCCCAGTAGTTTTCCCCTTAACAAGGTTTTCATGTTAAAAATTCATGTGTTATGTGTGTATGATTCATTTCTTTATTGTTTTGTATCTGACATAGTTAACACTGGATTGATCAGTATACTCTGCTTATTTACTGAGTTTTGGTAAATACTTATACTGCTTATCGGTAATCAAGGAGAATAAGGACAGAAAAGGAAAACTGACAGAAAATTAAATCATTATTAGTATTTCATGGCATGCATCTTGTAGGGACATAATAATCTAAGGTTTATTGATTGGTGATTAAGTTTAAGGATAAATTTTTGAGGCCACTGATTCACCCCCTCCTCCCTCTCATAGTTATTACTAACAATTGGTATCAGATCTTGTGTGCTTAGAAAGGAAGGTTTCAAGACCTAAGTCAAGATCACAAGATGAACAAATGAGATGTGCCCAAGTTGAACAAAGACAACTTTAATTCATGGAAAAGAAGGATAAGACTCCACTTATTAGGTATTGGTAATGATGTTACTCAATTCTTAAATACTGAATATGTGTTTCCCACAGGATCATTAACATAGATCAATTGAGAGATAAGCATGAACACAACTACATGGTCATAGAGCTTTCTTCCTCACTCTCTGATGCTAAATTTGAATATGTCAAGGATTGCAAAACTGCAAAGAAGATCTAGGACAAACTGAAGCGTGTACATGGAGATGATAAAAATGTTCTGAGAGACAAGGCAGAAAGCCTTAGAGGAAAATTTGATGATCTCAGAATGAAAGAAGGAGAAAACATCACACAGTACAACACAAGAATAAAAGAAGTAGTCAATTCTATATGAAGAGTTGGAGGTACACTTGAAGAGGAGACAATGGTATGTAAAATCTAAAGAACCTTAATACATGTATATGCTATTAGATTTTATACCATTCAAGAAATGAGAGTAGTATCAAACAATATAGTTACTCTTGATAGTTTAATTGGTAGACTGATTTTATTTGAGATGAATAACTTTGATAATAGTGTCTTACCAAACTTAGAGTCTGCATTTAAGTATTCTATGAGAATAAGCAAATAAAGTCATAGACACACATCTAGAAGAGATAGTGAAAGTGAAAGTGAAGAAGAATAAGCAAATCAAGTCATAGACCACTTGTATGCTTTAATTGTAAAGAGATTGGACACTTTGTTGCAAGATGTCCTAACAAAAGAAAACATGACAGAAGTAATGACAGATCTTTTGAGAAGAAATCTGACAAAGGTGATAACAAATATTACAAAGGTTACCGACAATCAAAAAGAAGAGATACCTGAGACTACAAGGACAAAGGTAAGAAAGCTAGCTACCTAGCTGCTTGCAAAGATGAAGATACTGACCCCGAACCTGATGAAGACATTGAGATGGTATTTGTGGTTGTGAAGGATGATTCAGATGAAGATGAAAGGTATGTAGAAACTACACTAATATCTAAGGTTAGCAAGAATGACATTTGGATTATAGATAGTGGTTGCACTCACCACATGACCGGTGACAAAGAAAAGTTTAACACTTTTGAGTATTATAATGGTGGTACAGTAAGAATGGGTAATGATACACCTTGTCCAG
>MU223914.1:1413814-1428411 GCA_018584345.1 Thuja plicata | reverse complement strand
GAATGATGACAGTTATGTTTCTTAAAGATAAATCTAAAGCATTCAAGATGTTTAAATGGTATAAGGCTATGGTAGAGAAACAAAGTGGTAAGGATTTAAAATGCTTGAGGTCAGATAGAGGAGGAGAGTTTATATTAGATGAATTCACTAATTTCTGTAATGAGCATGGTATAAAAAGATAGGTTTCTGCACCAAGAACACCATAGAAAAATGGGATTGTTGAGAGAAGGAACAGATCAATAGTTGATTGTGCTAGAACACTGATGATAGAGAAAGGCATCACCCAAATCTTCTAGAGGGAAGCTGGCAGTACTATTGTCTACACACTGAACAGAGTTCAATTGAAGAAGGACACAAAGAAGACACCTTATGAGCTATGGTATGGTAAAACACCCAATGTAAGTTACTTCAAGATCTTTGGTAGTCAATGTTATGTCTTAAAGGATGATAGAAATAGAAAGCTTGATGCCAAGAGTGATGAAGGTATTTTTCTAGGGTATTCTACCAAGAGAAAATCTTATAAATGTCTTATCAAGGCTTCTAACAAAAATTGTTGAAAGTGCAAATGTAAAGATAAATGAATTTGTAAAAAAGAATGAGCTAGAAAGCACAAAAGAACCATAGGACTACAACAAGTTTGTATACTGTGAAGAACCCAACACTCTACTCGAGAAATAGTTCTTAATTCCAGAACAACAGAATGTTGCAACTGACGGTCAGACTGCAATTACCGACGGTCAGGATGATAATCAAAATAATGTGCAAGGTGATGAAGAATAGAATGAAGATCAAAATGAAGATCAAGCTGATACACAACTATTTGTACTTGTACTTTCAAGATATGTAAGTAGGAACCATCCAAAGATCTAGATCATAGGAGATAAGAAATCTGGTACAAGAACAAGAAGTATGTTTTTAAACTCAAATTATTTAATTTATGAGTTTGAGCCAAAATCTATTAATGCTGCACTAGATAATGAAGAATGGATAAGTGCTATGAATGATAAGATTGAGTAGATTGAGAAGAACAAGACATGGTCACTTGTGCCAAGACCTGATGACAATAATTTCATTGGTACAAAATGGATATTCAGGAATAAGGTGAACAAGAATGGAGAAGTCACAAGGAACAAAGAAAGACTAGTATGAAAGGGATATGCACAAGAAGAAGGTATAGACTATGGAGAGACCTTTGCACCCATTGCTAGGCTAGAAGGAGTAAGAATACTAATTGCTTATTCTTCATTCAAAGGATTCAAAGTATATCAAATGGATGTCAAGTCAGCATTCCTAAATGGAATACTTGAAGAAGAGGTATACATTGACCAACCAGAAGGGTTTGTCAATCCAGACAAGAGAAACATGGTATGTAGACTTCACAAAGCCTTGTATGGATTGAAGCAAGATCCTAGAGCCTGGTATGAATGACTTCATTCCTATCTAATAAGTATTGGATTTGTAAGGACTAGTGAAAACAGTAATCTTTATATGAAGGAAGATACTGATGCTAACACTTTGATTGCTAAAATATTTGTTGATGACATCATATTTGGAGGCATTGATATGCTATGAAAATTATTTCTAGTGAAATGAGAAAGAGTTTGAGATGACTATGTTTGGAGAGATCAAGTTATTTCTTGGTCTACAGATCATTTAACAAAGTGAAGGTATTTTCATTACATAGTCCAAATACATCAAAGAGGTCTTGAAAATATTCAAGATGGAAGATTCCAAACCAGTTGGAACATCGATGGCTACTGGATGTAAGTTGAAAAAGGAGGAAAAGACAACAAAGGTAAATTAGACTTTGTATAGATCAATGATTGGAAAACTCATGTATGTTGTACACACTAGACCAGATATTGCACATGCAGTAGGAATTGTTGCTAGATTTTCTGCTAACCCAGGGAGTCACATATGACTACTATGAAAAGAATTCTAAGATATCTAAAGAATACTGAGGAATATGGCTTATGGTATAGAAGAGAAGGAAAATTTGAACTTAAGGTGTTTACTAATGCTGATTGGGCTAGAAATCTTGATGACCAAAAGAACACAACTAGATAAGCATCCTTTATGGGTGACAGACTTGTCACATGGATAAGCAAGAAGTAAGGATGCATCTCTCAGTCTACTGCAGAAGAAGAATATGTTGCTACTACTGCAAATTGCTCAAGTATTGCATGGATCAAACAGTTGCTGGAAGGTATGCATATGAAGATCTTATAACCAGTGATTATCTATTGTGATAACACTAGTGCAATAAATATTTCCAAGAATCCAGTCATGCATTCCAAGACTAAACACATTGCCATCAAGTATCATTATTTGAGAGAACAAGTTCAATAAAAAGAGGTGATACTTGAATATGTGCAATCAAAAGAATAATTAGCTAATATCTTCACCAAGCCACTATCCAAGGATACATTTGAGTACTTGAGAAAGAGACTAGGGGTCAAACCCTTCTCTACTAGTCAGCAAAATGACTAAGGTTGCATCAGCCTACATATTATCAGAATATCATTAATGGTGATGCAAGCAAAGAGATGAACTTCAAAGATACATCTATATACAAACAGGTATATATCAAAACCGAGCACCAGAGAATATTATTGTATTGCTAATGGATAAGGGAAATTCAAGGAATATATTATGGATGGAAATAAAATGATTGTTTGACATGAATGTCAGATATTTGTAAATTATTTGTTTGGAATTTTTGTCAAAGGGAGAGAGATTATCCATATTATCACATATTTCTAGAAAGA
Organism: Thuja plicata; assembly: GCA_018584345.1. NCBI lineage: Eukaryota > Viridiplantae > Streptophyta > Pinopsida > Cupressales > Cupressaceae > Thuja > Thuja plicata. The sequence goes on along the minus strand of MU223914.1, from coordinate 1,425,643 downwards.
GAGAAAGGTTATCCATTATCACATTACTCCAATAGGAAGATATTATATCCTAAGGAAGAGAAATTGTATGGAAAGTTTATACAAAGGGAGAGTTGCTGACAAGAGAAAAAGACATCAAAAGAGAGAGAATAGTCAAAAGAGAGAAATTGACACAAGGAGAGGACACAACACATTAGAAGATAGAGAGCTGCAAGAATCTAAAACAAAGCTTACCAGAGATCAGAAATTTATCGATTATCAAACAAAAAGATTGGTAGTTTGATAAATCTCAATTGTTGTATTTCATATTGTATTAGAAATGTTATAGTGTAATAATATAGTTTGTTGCCATCAATGTCAAAGGGAGAGATTGATGACATGTAACTGATTGGATGTTTGATAATGTTAAGTTGAAGATAATGCAAGACATTAAATCAATTAATGGTTTGTATTTTCATTGATGTCAACTTGATATCATTTGTACAGTCATGTACATAATGCCAAAGACTTCAGAGAACCAATGGAACAAAGGTTATGCTTTCAGTAATGCATAAAAGTCAAGTATTCACTAAGTGACAAACAACACCGATGGAGTGCATACCATTAGTAAAAGCAAAGAAGAAAAGTCACAGTGATACCCAGCGAGTAGAAGACAGTGTTGCCCAACAAAGAAAAACCACAGGATGCCCGATGAGCTAAAAACAGAGTTGCCCAATGAGTAAATTTCCAATGATGCCCGATAGATGGAGATCTTGAAGCTAACTAGAGTCACGCTGATGAAATTGTTAGTTCTCATCAATGACTAACTGTAGATTTGACCAACAGAACAGAGAGTTTGGAAAACAACAAAATATCTAGCTGGCAAGAGCTAAAGATAGACTTAAATGGTTGTTTTCTTTGTTTTATTTGACCAGAGTTAAGTGATTGATTTAAAGATGATTTTTATAGTTGGAAAGAAGATAATTATGAGACAAATTAGGAGATATGCTTTAAATCAAATTGGCTAGATTTTTTTTCACGCCAAGAATCAAGAATCAAGAAATAGTGAATATCATGTGTATATAAGAGACAAGCTTAATTCATTTTTCATGATCATGAAAAGGGGATTAAGGGGAGTGAATAGAAAGAGGACGCTGAAGAGATACTAATGAAGAAGAGCTTCATATAGTCCTGATCAATCAAGCTAAAGGAGAGCTAAATAATTTTACAGACACCAACAAACAATTAAGCACAGCATCACAAAGCAGAAAGTGTGGAGCACAAATAATTGAATTGATACATTGATCAAAGAGGTAATATACTTAAATAGATTTGAAAATCTACAATTCAAATTTGCATCATGAACAAGGCATAGTGTTTCAATTTAACCATTGAAGCATCAAGTCTCTTAACAGATCAGGACTTAACAGTCTTCTATATATTGACATACATCCCAAGGAGTGCCAAAAAGGTTGATTCATGAAAGTAGCATTGTACTTGCCCGATACCTATTGACAGTCTAAGAAGGAGGTTGATTCAAGGATGGTAGCAATAGGTGCCTGATACTAAGTGACAACCTCTATGTATAAAATCCTCTAACAAGGTTGCACTTAACAGTGTGTTTGTAACCTTTAACAGGGTTGGCTCCTAACAGGGCCCACTTTAGAAGAGTGAAAATTTGGGGTACCTATCCTAGTGGTTTTTCCCTTAAAAGGGTTTCCACATTAAAAATTCATGTGTTATGTGTGTATGATTCATTTCTTTATTATTTTGTATCTGACATAGTTAACATTGGATTGATCGGTATACTATGCTTATTTACTGAGTTTCAGTAAATAGTTATACTGCTTATCGGTAATCAAAGAGAATAATGAAAGCTAAGGAAAACTGACAGATAGTTAAATCATTATTAGTATTTCATGACATGCATCTTGTAGGGACATAATAATTTGAGGTTTATTTATTGGTGGTTAAGTTTAAGGATAAATTTTTGAGGCCATTGATTCACCCCCCCCCCCCCTCTGAGTTATNCCCCCCCCCCCCCCCTCTGAGTTATTACTAACAAGAACCTTCATTTGTCTTATCACCATATTGATCCCTGAAATAGTCTTTCACTTCATCCATGGATCCTAGACAATCATGGTGCAATCCTCTAAACCAATCCCTAACATCATTAGTTAGTGACTGAACAAATAATTTCATCATCAAATTCTCTTCACATGTTATAACATTATTACCAGCAAATTTTAGAAGTTTGTCCCTCAATTCTTTTGGAATTTCATTAGGATAACCTGGAATACCAAGGAAAATAAATTGGCTATACCTCTCTGCATAGACAGGTGTCTTTTGGGTTGAATTAGTACCTTTAGAAGCTTATGATGCAACATTGGATGTGGTAGCATTCCCAAGACCAGCTAGTGGTGGCACATTTGTTCTTGAATTCAAAGGTATCTCAGTATTTGTATTAATAATAGGAGGAGGACCAGAGGTCTGCTTGAGAAAATCAATCTTATTTTTTATTTCCAAAGTGGAAGCTTCCAATTCTGCTTTCTCTATCTCTTTGGCTATAATCTCCTTCTCCCTCTAGCTTTTTCCAGATTAGTATGCAATTTGGTCATTGGGTCCACAAGACTCCCTTTATTTATAGGCTCATTTATTTCAACACCTACAAATTTCTGCTTACCCTTGTCCTTAGGATTTTGTGTATTATACAATTGTTGGACAACTGGCTCATGTTCAATCCTTGTAGGTGCAGCAGTAGAATTGATTGCCTCTAAATCTAGAAATTGCCTCTTCAATTGTTCGGATTTGTTTTGGGCTTGCCTAATCCTATCCTCTTTCTCCTTTTCTCTTTTTTGTCTTAAGGAAATTTTCTCTTGTATTCTCCTTTCCAATTAACCAACTTCAAAAATTTCCTCCAAACTTGGGAGATTAGTTTCAGATTCAAAGGTTTCCTCAATGATGATTCTTTCTCTTTTGTGACTATGGGCATGAGGCCTATGTGATGAGGGAGATCTCAGAGCACTAGGCGCATTCCTATTCCCTTCACCTCTTCTTTTACTTATAGACCTTGTTTCATGTCCTTTAGGTTTACCATGGACTGTCCTCTTGGAATACATTGGTCCATCATCACCTCTCTCACTTTGAGAGTAATAATCACCATACACTCTCAATCCCTAATCTGCACCCTATTCAACTTCTGATGCATCTCTCTCCTGATTTGGTGGAATGAGATTCTCTCTTCTAGTATTCTTCTTCTATCTCCATGTTTGATAAATAGTCCCATCAAAATTTTCATTCATTGACTGAACAGCTCTGGAATTAGGTGGGCTCTCTCCTTCCAAATTATCCTTCGAACAATTCTTTATCCTAGATCTAGTATACTTATAAATCATATTTAGATAGTGTATATAAAATTATTTATTACTCAATACTGATGTAGAGATTTCTTTGAGTCACCACCCAACACTTAGCTGGGAAAATATACACTAAATTTGAGTAATATGAATTATGTTGCAGAGGACTTCACAGGACATAAGATAACAAGGAACCCAAAAAAAATTCAATGGTAATACAAATCCTTGGGATAAACAAATATAACTTTGTACTATCAATGGGCAGCTGACTGGTTAAGATAAGTAAGTAGGCCAGGAGTCTAGCTCAACTTGAAAAATCTTGCATTACTTATTGTAAATTAATTTCAATCCCCAGCAGAGTCACCATTTTGTTGGTTGTTTTTTATGTTGTACTGACTAAACGGCAACCTTTTCTTTCTCTAACACAATTTTAAAGAGAAGCCAACTCCAACTATTATTTCATGTAATGAAAATGACCAACTAACAAGCACTCATACTATGCTTCTACACTTTAGGTTCTGTTATACCAAGGGGGGATACCCTTAGATACCTTCAAATAATCTATATGGTATTAATCAAACAAGAATCTAACAAAAACTCAACATAACTAAGAGATACTAGACAACAAGCTAATTACCTATTAAAAGACAACCATGAAATAGAGTATGAGATAGATAGATCACAATAAACTTTTATAGATGTAAGACATAATGGATTTTATATTTGTGTTTGTAGAAACATAGCCAATATATAACTAGACATGCAACAATATGGAACTTATCAGTCTTTGATCGGTGTTTTATCCATTGGGTCATACTCTTAAAACAAATACAATATGCAGAAGTCAATTATTATCAAAGATTCTAGGCCATAAACACAACTATCCCAAACCCATACTACTTATAAGATCCTAGTGTATATCAAGATGAATCTATGTATTAATTATATCATCATTTAATTTGATCCTTGATCAAAAGTCTAAAACAACTACATAAACACAGATAAATTCTATCCTAATGAATTAGAAAATTCATAACTCATAAGACAAAACACCATAGGAGAGATTAGAATATGGATCTTTGTATTAAGTTTAAATAATCATAATTTTGTATACAAGATGTAATCAGAGATAACCTCTTCAATAATGTGCAAGAGATCTTATAACTTTATTTCTAATCTTGAAACCTATTTAGTACAATTATACTATATTCCCTTGACTGAAACTTTACAAAATGATTATAATACTCAATTTTCTAGCCCTTTCCAATGATATTGGAAATCCTTTGATATAAGAGGATTTCAACAAGCTATGGATCAATTGGATAAAGGACAAAAGAAATGACTCATACGAAAGACAAAAATACAAGTGGAATAACAACCACTTTGTTGCAATATTCTTTTAAGTACTTTATTTTCTTACCACCTGATTCCTTGTAACTTCTTCAAACTTGTTCAGAAGTCACCAGATGGAATTTTTTTCCTTGGTTATCTGATATACTGCTCTTTGCATCCGCTTGTCTTGTTTAAAAATATTGGTAAGAGTGTCATCTGTTGATTATCATACAACATCTTCTTCTTCTTGGTTGGTTGCATTGTACATGTCCTTCCAAGAGGTGAATATCTCATCACTCGGCCAAGGTAAATTGATGACCTCATCTTTCTTTTTGTTCAATTCATCCCAACTGACCTTTTCCTTCTCAATTTCCTCTTTCCAAAATCCAAAGTATAATTTGGCCTTGTGAATAATTTCAACAGTCTGAACAAACAAAAGTGTTCTCTCTAGAGTGATGATGTATGTCCTTGTTACCAATTCATTATTCATCTAGTTCATCCACAAGGCTTCACTCTTTATCTTTCCATTCTTCCTAAATAAATTTGGGTACATTTCATAACATTTTTTGGAGTATGCCATTCCTAATGTCTCCACCTTTTTAAGGATGATAATCCTTCTTATGTCCAAATCAACTAGAAGTTTAAAACACTTGCAAGTGGTAGCTAACACTATGTCCAAATTATCTTCCTTCTTAGATAAGGAGTAAAAATACTTTAATTCTTCCTTCTTTCCTCTCCACCTTTGTATAATTGTATCCCATTTATCATTGCCTTCATTGAAATAATCTAGTATGCCTATAACTTTCTTACCATGTAGGTAAATGGAGGAACGATCTAGATTAGAGGAAAAATGCATAAGTGTGGCCTTTATCTTATCTTCATATTTTTTTTGCACCCATGTTTGTGCCTCCTTGAACTTTATGCTCCATTTCTTTCTTATCCCTTCCAATCTGGTCCTTTCAACAACTAGTTTTTCTTCTTCTAAATCCAAATCTACCTCTGTAGTAGGGCCAAATGGTATGGAGGAAGGTGGAAATTCTATGATTGGGCTAGAGGAATAATTTTGATGTGGGTCATGTGTTATCACCCTTTGTGGAGAGACTTGGGTTGATTTTTGTCCCTCTAATATGGCAATTTTTATGTCCTTCTCCAATGATTTCAATCTTTCATCATTGTAAGCCTTAAAGACTGTTTCTAGCTTGGTTTTTAGGCTTTGAATTTCTTCCTCTTTCTTTTCTGCCACCTTTAGGCCAAATTTTGCAGTTTCCAAGGTTATTCTTGTTGCCTCTACCCCAGAGGTTTCTGTAACCCTTTTTACCAGCATATTGTCTGCCTGCTCAACCTAAGTGTTTTCATTAATCTTTTTTTGTTCTCTCTTTATCAATGACCACATCACTAATGTTGCATGGTCTTCACTAAACTTAACCCATTTATATTATTTTTCATCTTCTTCCTCAGTGGCATGCACAGGTTTGGTTTCTTTTCTAATAGCATCAAATACTACAGAATCAGCTATGTCCTATTTAGGTAAGATAAGCACTCCCTCTTTCTTGACTAACTCCCTACCTTCTTCAGGAGTAATTTTATCAAACCTAGCTATCATATCATGTTTTACTTCATTTTCAATCTCATCCTTGTTCTTATCAGGTTGATTATTTTTCCTTTGTTGACATTTTTCTTTGAATTCATTGATGTGAATTTTCTACATAAACTTAACAAATGCCCTGGACTTTATAAATTTTTTGTCTAACATAAAATCATCATTGGCTTGTTTTATAATTGGATCCAACTCTTTGCCAGCAAACTCAGCAATGGTCAAATCCATCTCAATATGTTTAGGAGCCTCTGGCATCCCTTCTTGCATCTCTTGGGGTGTTATGACAATTTTCCCTATGTCTCCCATCTGCAGTAATTGTTCTGCAACAAATTTCTCATCCATATGTAATGGTGATTGGGAGGGGGAATATAATTTTTCCAATTTTTGTCCCTCTCCTTTTGTTCTCTACTTCTTCTGAACTAGCATTGATTCTTTTGGAAATAATGGGAAGTGTGTAATCAAATATTTTCTTTACCGATCATATATGTTGTTCTTTCTTTATGCATCTGATATCAATTCATAATCTTAATTGTATGTAGACATTCATAGAAATGTTCATGAAATTAATTGACACATAACACAAGATATGGTAATGCAGAAAACCCCTGTTAGAAGGTAAAAATTGCGGTGGGTATGGCACCCCAAAAACTTCACTATCAGCATATTGGAAGGGGCCAGTTAAGGCTTACAATTTGATCACTTCTGATGATCTACCCTTTTAGGATTATTATGTGGAGACTGGTTAAGGTCTACTCTATTAATAGCTTTAGCAACACTATTTAGTGTGCACTCGATTAAGAGATTTACAATAGGATTGTTAAATCCACCTTTCTTGAAAGGATTTCTTATATTTGCTACAATTGTTAGAATGCAGACAAAAATACTCATTGACCTAAGTGTATGCAATCTACAAATTCTAATTATAGATCCATTCAATATTAAATGTACAAATGTATCACCTAATGTAATTGATTAATACCTATGTTTATCGGTAGCCTTGGTTCTTGGTTCTTGAAAACCAAATTCATATTTTCTTGTTTTGCTTCTTGAAACTCTCAGTCTGATCCATATATTTTCTCGTTGGCTACAATCATCCTCTCATCCATCTCAAATGAATGATTACAACATCTATTTATAACATAGATTGACCTAATTTGGTTTCGCATATTACAAAACTAACTCTATGATCAAAGGTTTACAACTTGACCTTGATCTCCTAGTTTTCATGTTTTTAATCAGTTAGACTAATTTTTAAAATTACAATAATGTTTCTTGTTCCTCAAGAAATGGATTTAAAACAAATCAAAGCTCTAAATATAGAATATAGTTGTTTTATCTGACATGGAAGTCAGATCCACTTTTCTCATGATATAATTGACTTTCGGTGTCTGATGCTCGGTTTTCTTTGAAATTAGCTTGATTATCTTTTGGTGTTCCTTTGTTGAACTATCTTTCAGGTTCCCTTTTTTTTGGGTTTATTTGTTTCTTCTCTTTTGGTTTACAGTGTAACCTACTTTTTGGGTTCCTCTATATCATCTTCGGTTTGCACTGCAAAACTTGTGTTGTCAGGTTTCCCTTTACTTAGCACTTTTGGTCTGAACTGAAACCTAATTTTTGGTGTAGTGTTATTGATGATTTATAACATCTATTTTCTCTTTGCATACTAATGGCAAAAATTATGTCATCAATCTCCCCCTTTGACATTAGTATCAAAAACTGATATGTATAAAATACTAATCAAAGTTTATAGAATGTACACCATGTATATTACTTATTCATTTCATGACTCCCCCTATGCATATATCAATATAGTATAGTATATGTGTATGTACACTTGTCTTTATACTATTTCTTCCTTTTCCCCTTTTTTCTATATGCTATATATATATATATATATATATATATATATATATATATCATTTTCCTTTTCCCCCTTTTATGATAGTAAGGGCAAAGGTGTTTACCTATATCTTATCAAAAATATGAGAGTGAGAGATCTTCATTTCCTCCATCATCTTCTCCCATTTCTCATTTAAATGCTCAAGAGCCATTTTATCTAATGTGATCCTAGCATGCATGTCATAGATGTTGTCTTCTATAGATATCTCAAAGGGTGGAAATTAGTTGTCTTTCTGAACTTATGTGTTGTTAAAGAAGTGTGAGCTTCAATAATAATAGAGACTGTATCTCGGTAACCTCTTCTCAAAATTGTGATTCTACTTCCCAAATTTCTTATCTTAACCGTTTAATTTCAATTACCTTCTCATAATTCAATTTTATTGCATTTCCATCTATGGTTATAATTTGAGCACTTGCATTTAGATCAGAATCGATCTTTGCAATCTTATCATTATTGTCCTCTATGAATTTCTCCAAAGTGCATAGATTTTGAATTAAGGAAATAGCTTCAGTAATGATTGGATCTAATTTATTTGTTAATTCTGAAAGCTTTACCTTATTTTCCTCCACTTCTTGGCTGATCTTTTCTATCAGTTTATATTGGAACTTTTGTTCTGCTCATTCCTTAATCTCCTTTTCTGCATCTACATTCTGTGTTGTGATGGCATCGGTGAGAATGGCAATTTGATCCAAAATTGGGGCATTGTCATCAACATCAATGTCAAAAACTATCTAGTTTAATATATCCCTTGTGGTCTCCAATACTAAGGAGTCTCGATGCTTCTTTTTAAGCTTTTCTTGCATAGCTTTCCTTTGATAGATTTCTCCATAATCTTGGAGTGATTCAAAATATAAAGTAGTTGGATCACACTTTGGTATTTCTTTGATCTCATCAAGTGTGACCTCCAACTTATTCTTCTTTGTCTTCTTTTTCTTCTTTTGTGATGCACCTGTAAAACCATATCCAGCTTCTCTACTTCATCTGATGTGCTACTTGATGGCTTCTTTGGTGTTGTACTTTTTTCTTGTTTCTCGGTGTTTGTCTCTTGGTTTTTTGAGGATATCTCCTTATCTACCTTTGGTGTATCTATAGCTTCACCTTTGGTGTCCTTAGGCATGGTATCAACTATCTTATCTTTCTCATCTTTCTCTTGTTGCACTTCATCTATATCTTTATTTTGTGCATCCTTTTCGGTGTTGTCCCCATATGTTTTTTCTCCACCAATTATTACATGTTCATCAGTTGTATATTTCTTTTCTCCTTCTCCTACATCCTCAGGTATGTTTATATTTGGCTTGGGGGTCTTCTCCTTCTATGAGATTATATTGATTTCTTGAATCAATAATGACATCTGGCCTGGTATGTGTACTTGTGCAGAATCTATTGCAGTGTACTGTTCATCAGTTTGGTCCTTGACAACAGTGACATCTTCATCTTTCTGAATCTCATTTGTAGGATCTCTGGTAATATCAATAATTGTATTGTCTAGCCATGTTTCATCTGCAACATCCATATCCTTGTTGCCTCTTGTATTCAATGATTCTTCATTGACATCTTCATCAGTGATAGTAATATATTCAGGGCTCTGTTTAGCCTGATCATCTTTGTTCTGTTGATTTTTGGTAAGAGCTATTTGTGGCTCAAGACTTGTATCCTTTTTAGGCATATCAAGTATCTTTCTCCATTCAGCCTCACTCTTCCTATCTAGTTCAAGTAGATGTTCTTGAAGCACTTGGTAAGATCTCAACTTCAGTGAGAACCTTTTGGAGTGATTCTTCATCATCTCTTTAATTTTCTCCATTTTAGATTTAGGAGGCATGACAGATACTAGTTCTCTTTCCCTAATCTCTTTCTTAGAGTGTAGATAAAATTTCCATCTTGCCGATAATCTATCCTGAAATTCTTTCGGCATATTATCTATCAATTGTATTGGGAGATATTTGAATATACACATCATTTTGATAATTTCCTCTTCAATTTTATTTTGATCCTCAAGATCCAATGTTATTCATTTCTTAATCTTTCTATCATTTAATGTTCCTGATTTGATAATTGAAGCACATACTTCATCAACAGTTTCTGGAATATTATCCTTTTCTTTTTGGATAGATTCATCTTGTTCAGTGTCCTCAATGTATTCCCTATTTCTTAGGAACTTTATTCTTTTTTTTGGTCCCCTTTTCTTTGTTTGAGGTTTCCTATTATAGGTCCTTACTTGACCTTTCTTTATCAGTAAAGAACTTGCATCCTTTGTTGTCTGACTCGTGGTCCTAGAAGTGTATAGTCAGAAAATGGAAGCACTTCCATGGTAGACTGGTTTATCCTTCCAAGTAAGTGGTTTTGGGTCATATCAAGAACCTTGAATGGGTTCCTGATCTAGACCTAGCTTTCCCCCTATTTTGTCCCTACTTCCACTTCTTTCCAACCTAATTTTTGCATCCTGCACTGCAGATCTGAGGTCTTTGACCTCAGGGTCAGGGTTGACCTTTTGGGTCTATGTCGACCTCAACCCTGACCTAGGTCAAGGTTGACCTCAACCTTGACCCAAGGTTCAAATCTCAAGTTCCCACAGTTTTCAGATGTCGGTCTTTGCAAAAGATAATTCCCACTTCTAGGTCAGCTATTTCAGGTTCTGAAGCAATGATTCCTAAATTATATTTAATATAGGTCCACTTCTAAGGTTATAGCTATAATGGGAATTTATCTCCTATGTCAGCCTCCTTAGAAGATTGTGCCCTAATTTCATATAAAAGGAAGCCTTTCTCTCTCATTTTCTCTAACCATCAACTAGGTGATACTAAGCATCCTTGAGCAATTGAGAAGTATTATCAAGTGAAGTTCAAGAAAGCATTCAAGAAATATTTGAAGCAAGGATTCATCCATCATCAATCATTCAAGCATCCAATTCATCAAAGAGATCCATGGGAGGCCATTGAAGGATTCAAGCTACATAGTGCCCTTTTTGGTGATCTCTCCATCCATTTTCTTCCAAGCCTCTTCATAATCAAGAACCCATTCAAGATTTGGTGTTGGAGATCAACAAGAAACTAATTGAAGAAATCCTACATTCTAAATTCTAGATCCATTGGTTCCTACATACTTGTGGATTCAAGGATTTGAATCCTCCACAAGGACTTTTACAAGCAAGGTGAATTTATGCATTTACTTTGTTTACTTCTGCAATTTTCAATTACATATATTTAAGGTTAATTCCAAAACTGGGGTTTGACTAAGGAAAACCCCTCCCCCCCAACAAACAAACCTCTTTTTCTTGTAGGTACAGGTTTGGGACTGTGGATTTGAACCCAAATCTAGATACCCTTTTCGGCAAACTTTCAGGATCCGCAAATAGATTTTCTGTCAGACCTGTGCAGGTCAAGGTTGACATTATTGGGTTAGGGGTGACATTTGTGGGTCAAGGTCGACCTTTTTCAGAAGACAGTGTCGGATCAGAAAACAATTTCTGGGTTTTGTTTGTCTCTTCTTTTCCTTTCTGGATCATACTTCAAATTTTCCAGAAATAGTCTACAGACCTCAGAAAATAGCATTCTTTGATCTAAAATATTTCAAGGTTAGTGCATTTCTCCTATCCATTTCAATTCAAATCCTTAATCATTCTAAATCTATCACACATTCATTCCTTTCCATAAAATGGGGAATTTAAGACTTTCCTCTTTGCTCTCATT
>MU223914.1:1376202-1413764 GCA_018584345.1 Thuja plicata | reverse complement strand
TCCATTTCAATTCAAATCCTTAATCATTCTAAATCTATCACACATTCATTCCTTTCCATAAAATGGGGAATTTAAGACTTTCCTCTTTGCTCTCATTTCCAAATGATTGATTCATTTGTGTATTGATATTTTTTGGGTTGATCAATTTGGATGTTTCCTGTATGCATCTTGGGATGGAAGAGGAATATCTTATCTTTCCCCCATAGATTTCAAATGTTACATTTCTTATGTTACATTTTGGTGAATCCGCGATAGACATCGCTTTCTTTTTGGTGTTAGATTTGCATCCTATGTTAGATCTTACATGCATTTAAAAGTAATTTGTTTTATGCTCTTGCATTTATATGTCAAAAATAAATAAAAATCACAAAATTTCTTTAAAAATACAAAAACATTTACATTTTTCATCATACATTTCATTTGAATGCATTGGGATATATCTAGATCTATTTTCTATCCATTTCTTTATTTTTTATCATCTTCCACAAGTTGTTTCAAGTATTTTCCAAACCTTTTACAATGTGCTGTATTGATAGGGATGATAATCCTCCTATTTGGGATGAACCTTTGGATTTGGATGTTTATTACTCTCTTCCTCATTAAGCCATTGTGGATGATTCTACTTTTTGGGATGAACCCTTGGATAAAGACATTGATTTATCCCCTCCTCGTGAATATGCCTTGATACAAGAGGGTGATTTATTAATGGATGACATATTCATACATGATGGTGACTCTTTTTCTAAAACACAGTCCCCTTATGTAGACATTTTAGAGAAAGAAGAAAACATTATAGATGTTTTAACTCCATTTGAGATTCCTTCTAGTGATGAGGCATTAGTGGAGAATGATATGAATTCCCTTAATGCTCTCCCTCTTAGTGATGATATTATGGAGGATCAATATCTCCCTCATCTCCTCCTAGGATGTATTATTTTCTTCCTTCTTGTGAATCTATTTGTAGTGTTGAGATAACTAATATGGTTTATCCAAATCCCTTGATGACTATTAAAGGTTGTCCTCGCATTACTATCAAAGGTAAACCTATAGAATCTTTAGAATCTTTAAATGATCAAGATTCAATAGCTCACACCTATCGTACAAGGGATAACCCACAACCTAATCCGGTGGTTCCTACTTCTTTACCACCTTCTCAACCCATTCTTCCTCCTCCACCCTGTCTTCCTAGAATGGATTATGATATGATAAACCAATTGTGCAATACCCCTACCAAGATTTCTTTATGGGAGCTTCTTCAAACTTCACCTACCTACCATGAAGACTTGCAAAAATATCTAGCAACTCTTTCCACTCTACCTCCTAATCAAGAGAACATCAATGCCTTCTTAAAATGCATGCATGTTACCCCAGGTTCTCTCGACATTTTATTTAATCGAAAGGATTTACCTTCTCAAGAAGTTTAGAAGAAATATGATGCCCTTATGGTTGTAGTTACTATCAATAAGAGTATCATTCGTAGGACCTTGATTGATAATGGATCCGGGATTAACATTTGTAGCATGGACATTCTCAAATCAATTAAAGCTGATCTTTCAACTATTCAACCTGATAATAATCCTATATGTGGCTTTGATAACATTGATAAGAACACTTTGGGCATCATTACCTCACCTATTAAAGTAGGTCCGGTCATCCTGAATACTCCTTTTCATGTTATGTCTAGACCTCTTCATTATAACTTACTTTTGGGTAGACCTTGGTTGCATGAGATGCATGTTGTTCCTTCCAACCTTCATCGTAAAGTCAAATTTATTCACAACAACATGGTGTATACACTTCATGCAGATGATGCGCCAAATCCTTGTTTGAATATTCAAACCCACGATACTCCTATTCCTAATAGTAATCTTTCTTCCTCTAATTCTCTTCTAGAGATGATTGGGGAACCTTGGATTTTACTCCTACTTATATTGGAGAGTATAAGGTTTTTGATCTTGATTTTATGAAGAAACAAAGAGAGTTTGAACAATGAGCTTTTTCTTCTACTTCTCATTACCTTTGTAATAACTTTTTCGCTGCTTCTACCCACTATGAATCTGTCAAACCTACTAGTAATGACATAGTGACTACTTCTTATATGGCTTCTCATTATGGTCCTGGTTATCATTTACTAGTTAAACAAGGATTCCATGGTCAAGAATGTGGTAAGCATAAATATGGAATTCAAATGCCCTTACAGACTGGGGGGCATGAGCATTCTTATGGATTGGGATTTAATCCTCAACAACACATCAATAACAACATCTCAAATAACACTTTAAAACATGATGAACCTATGAAGGAATTTGACCAAGAAGTTCTTTTTCCTAAAATCCTTCGTGCTAAGATAATTACTAGACCTAAATGCAAAAAGAAACATAGTCCACACTTGAAGACTCTTCCTTTTTGTTTATATCATAGATTTCATGATCACTCTACTAATGAATTTCATGCTTTACATTATAAGATTAGGCAGCTCATTGATAGTTAAATTATTTATATATCATCTGGAAATGAGTTGTATTTCAATCCTATTTTCTCTAAATAACATTTATGTTCCTATTATGGAACTCCATGTTATGTAAACAATGTTATCCTAATCTTTGGGGGCTCTTTGTCTTGCATAGTATTGTGAGTGATATAATAGGTCCCCTTTCATCCTTGTTCCTACACTTGGGGGGCAAGGATGACATCACCTTCTTTTCTATCTTTCTGGGATTCACTTTTCCCTTGGTTAAGCAGTATCTATCTATTATGTGATATCCAATCATACATGAAAATTTTGGTTTGCATATAGGATCTATATCCTTGATCATAACCTATTTCTTTGTTTGACATTGGGTTTCCATGGTTGATAAATCTCTCACCTTGGAAACTGAATGTTGTTCTATCCCTCACAAGGGTTACTTTTTCACTTCATGCATGATATCTCTTTGCATTTGTCCCTTCCATGGCCTCAAAGGAGCTATGACCTTCTTGGCTTGGACTGGGTGTTGTCTATGGCTATTTTCTTGTTGTTGAAGAAGGCTTTATCCTTGATCTTTTCTTTCCTTAACATGTCAAAATAGTATGTACTTTTCCATATTAAGGAGGGGGGCATATACACGGCCTCCCTTGTTTTATATTATGCATTTTTTTTTTAACATTTTGTTTTGCATCATGCTAAATCCTCTAAGGGTAATGCACATAAGTTTCTAAATTCTAAAGAGATATGCATTCAATTACAATTCAATATTCTAAATCCTTGAAAGGTAATGCACTTAAGTTGCTAAATCCTGAAGAGATACGCATTTTACAAATGTATTCCATGGTGATATAAGAATATGGATCCATGGGTACTTCATAAAAGCCATCAGAAGACACACTACATACATGCATAAAGCCACTGGAAGGTGCACAACTTTATGGGGTGACTATCAAGTTCTTTCTTGATGGGCCATCCTATCCTTTTTGTGGTTCACAGTGAGATACACACATCTTACTGGGCGAGATAACCATTCCTCTCTCTCTCTCTTTCTCTTTGACCAGTGATGTCTCTCTTATCATGATCTTAAGGTTGATAAATACTTAAGTCCCTTGGTGGCTTGATGGCTTCTTTATCCCTCTTGATTCCAATAAGATTTTCTTTTCTCTATGAGTTCCTTTACCAAGAGTTTGTGTTGAGTCCATACTCTTGCTAAAGTGGGGGCTAAATGTATAGTCAGAAAATGGAACCACTTCCATGGTAGACTAGTTTATCCTTCCAAGTAAGTGGTTTGGGGTCATATCAAGCACCTTGAATGGGTTCCTAATCTATACTTGGATTTCCCCTTGTTCTGCCCCTACTTCCACTTCTTTCCAACCTGATTTTTGCATCCTGGACTGTAGATCTGAGGTCTCTGACCTCAGGGTCAAGGTTGACCTTTTGCGTCTATTTAAACCTCAACCCTAACCTAGGTCAAGGTTGACCTTGACCCTGACCTAGGTCAAGGTCAACCTTGACCTTGACCCATGGTTCAAATCTTAGGGTCCCACAGTTTCCAGATGTCGGCCTTTGCAAAAGATAATTCCCGCTTATGGGCGGTTGTTTTGGGTTCCGAAGCAATGATTCCTAAGTTATATTTAATATGGGTCCACTTCTAAGGGTATAGGTCTAATGGGAATGTAATTATCCTATGTCAGTCTCCTTAGAATATTGTGCCCTAATTTCATATAAAAGGAAGCCTTTCTCTCTCATTTTCTCTAACCATCAACAAGGTGATACTAAGCATCCTTAAGAAATTGAAAAGCATTATCAAGTGAATTTCAAGAAAGCATTCAAGCAATATTTGAAGTAAGGATTCATCCATAATCAAGAATTCAAGCATCCAATTCATCAAAGAGATCCATGGGAGGCCATTGAAGAATTCAAGCTACATAGTGCCCTTTTTGGTGGTCTCTCCATCCATTTTCTTCCAAGCCTCTTCATAATCAAGAACCCATTCAAGATTTGGTGTTGGAGATCAACAAGAAATTGATTGAATAAATCCTACATTCTAAATTCTAGATCCATTGGTGCCTACATACTTGTGGATTCAAGGATTCCAATCCTCCACAAGGACTTTTACAAGCAACGTGAATTTATGCATTTACTTTGTTTGCTTCTACAATTTTCAATTACATATATTTAAGGTTAATTCCAAAACCAGGGTTTGACTAAGGAAAACCCCTCCCCCCAACAAACAAACCTCTTTTTCTTGAAGGTACAGGTTTAGGACTATGGATTTGAACCCATATCTAGATATCCTTTTTAGCAAACTTTTGAGATCCGTGAACAGATTTTTTGTCGGACCTGTGCAGGTCAAGGTCGACATTATTGGGTCAGGGGTGACATTTGTGGGTCAAGGTTGACCTTTTTTAGAAGACAATGTCAGAATAGAAAATTATTTCTGGGTTTTGTTTGTCTTTGTGTTTCCTTTCCAGATCATACTTTATATTTTATAGAAATAGTCTACAGGCCTCAGAATACAGCATTCTTTGATCTGTAATATTTCAAGGTTAGTGCGTTTCTCCTATCCATTTCAATTCAAATCCTTAATCATTCTAAATCTATAACACATTCATTCCTATCCATAAAATGGGGAATTTAAGACTTTCCTCTTTGCTCTCATTTCCAAATGATTGATTCATTTGTGTATTGATCCTTTTTGGGTTGATCAATTTGGATTTTTCCTTTGTGCATCTTGGGATGGAAGAGGAATATCTTATCTGTCCCCCATAGATTTTGAATGTTACATTTCTTATGTTACAGGATGCAACAGTAGTCCTTGGTTTCTTATCTGGTGGAGGTAGTGGTGCATCTAACTTTGTGGACTCTGAGTCACTCTCCTTCTCAGCTTCATCGACCAGTGACTATCCCTCAGTTTCTTCTTTCTGTTTAGTTTCTTCTTCATTCATCGATAGATTTTTCTTCAAGTTCTTAACCATTTTTTCTATCTTCCTATCAATCTTCTTCATAACTAAGCCATTTTTAATCCTTTCTTTGGCTTCTTCATAAGTTCCAAACTTAGGTTGTGATTTATCCAATGGCTCATTTATCCTTGCCTCAATAGAATTTGATGCTTGATCTATGTTCACCTCATAATCAAGTGTAGATAGCCATTCTATCCTTGGTACATCTAGCTTGATGTAGGTATATTTAGTGTCTATCATAAAACAAATGCCAGTTTTGAACATTTCTATTAAGTGTTCTAGAATCCTTACTCTCTTGTGCATTCTATCTTTGAATCTTGCAAATTATTCATCCATGAAAGACTCAAAGTTATCTTCTAGTGATTTGATGAACTCACTAATCTATATGGTCACTAGTCTTGTAGTGTCCGATTTCACATTACCTATAGATGGGAGAGATTCTCGGAAATAGAAGAATATCCACATTATCAGAGATCCAAACTTACATGAATTAGAATTTGCATTTCTTATTGTCTTAATGTTCTCTTCTAATTGTCTTAGTAGAAGTTCTGACAAATCTAACTGCAATCCCTTCTTGAAAATCTTGTATGTTGTATCCACTGCTCCAAATGCAATGTTGTTCGTCCTGCTAGCCTGAAAGAACTTGTATTCTAAGACACATGCTCCAAATATAAGTTCATCATCATTTATGGTGGATACTTTAGTCCTCTTCCATCCCATGCAGCTCTTGTATTCTTCTCAATTTCAACTTTAGGCAGGTGTTTTAGTTCCTTTACCTTATTGGTTATGGGATAACCGATGACAGCGTGTATGACATCCCTTGTTATCGATTTAGGCTCATCCAGCTATAATTTTTTTTCATGTTGTTGGAAATAATGGGAAGTGAGTACTGAGAGGGGAGGGGTGAATCATTACCTCTAAAAATTTGTATCTCTTTTATCCTTTAACCTTTATGTAATCAATTGTATATCCAACCATCTGTTATATACTATCTTTGTGTAAGATATATCAATTCTTTAAATTTAACAAACATGTAAATATTCATAGAAGCATTCATGAAAGTAATTGACTCATAACACATGATATGGTAACACAGAAAACCCATGTTAGAAGGTAAAAACTGCGGTGGGGATGGCACCCACAAAATCTTCACTATCTTCATATTGGAAGGGGCCGGTTAAGACTTACAATTTGATCACTTCTAATGATCTACCCTGTTAGGATTATCTATGGAGAATGGTTAAGTTCTACTTTGTTAAGAGCTTTAGCAACACTATTTAGTGTTCACTTGGTTAAGATATTTGCAATCAAATTGTTAAATCCACCTTTCTTAAAAGGATTTCTTCTATTTTCTACACTTTTTATAATGCAGAAAAAAATACTCATTGACCTGAGTGTATGCAATCTAACAATTTTTGATTATAGATCCATTACAATTCACATATATAAATGTATCACCTATTGTGATTGATTAATACCTCTGTTGCTCGGTAGTCTCTGTTCTTGGTTCTTGATAACCAATTTCATCTTTTGTTTTTTTGCTTCTTGAAATTTTCATTCTAATCCATAGATGTGCTCGTTGGCTATATTCATCATCTCATCCATGATATTGAATGATTAAAACATCTATTTATAAGATAGATTAACCTAATTAAGTTTCATGTGTAACAAAACTAACTCTATGATCACAGGTTTACAACTTGACCTTGATCTCCTAGTCTCCATGTTTATAATCAGTTAGATTGATTAAAACAATTACAATAATATTGCTTGTCCCTTAAGTAATGGTTTTAAAATAAATCAAGACTCTATAAATAAAATATAACTATTTTATCTGGCGTGGAAATCAGATCCACTTTTTCCAGGATGCAACTGACTTTTGGTGTCTGATGCTCAGTTTTCTCTTAAGTCAGTTTGACTATCTTTTGGTTTGCACTATATCTCCTCATTGGGTTCCTCTGTCAGTTTCCTCTTGTCAGGTTCCACTTTATCATCTTTGGTTTTCACTTTTTGGTTTGAACTGAAAACTTGACTTTCGGTATAGTGTAACTGATGGTTTGAACAACTTGTTTTCTCATTGCATACTACTGGAGAAACTTTATGTTTATCACATGTATCCTTCTTAGTACTAATTGAATCCATTCGGTCTTGAACTCCTTCATGAACCATAGGGCATTTGTGAGCCCTTTTATCTCAATTTTCTTATGGTCTTCCTTGATAGTGACATCATCATTGCAAATCTTTTTGAATGCTTTCTTAACTTCCAATTCTCCTATCTTTGCAATCTTACAGTGTATATATGCTCACATGTCTTCGACGAGCAAAACCCTAGCTGGTATTCTAGAGAATGCACCAGTATTGTCAGGTTGTGAAGAAACCTTGAGACATATCTTGTAGTGAGGTTCCTTATAGGTTGAATTCTTGATTAGGTTGACCGTATTCTTCTTAACATTCTTGAGCTTATCGGTTCTTGATGTAGTTGCTATTATTTTTGAAATTAGGGCTTTTTCCTATAAATGAAAATAGAGCTCTTAGTTATCTATGTACTTACTTCAACCTCTGTAGCTATTAGGAATTTTATTGGAGTCCTATGAACCAGGTTGGATTTGCTCTGCAATGTTGTTGCTTCATGCTCAGTTTTTTCTCTGTCTCTTTGCTCTGGTCGCTTGGTGGAAAATTAAAGCCTTCCGTCATCTATTTATATACTTTGCCCTAAGTCAATTCATTAATTATTAACCACTTCTCGATGTGTGAAGACAGATTTTTTGGGTGATACACAATAACATTTTTGGTGGTAACACAATGCTTCGGGGAAGATGTTAACTTGTTATATTAACTGACAGATTTTGGTGTATGGTGAAGACAACTTTGTCAACTCACATGATTACTAATGGATCTCAGTTTATAGTAGTGACTTAGCTTTTATGTGTTAACTGACAATTTTTGGTAAGTATAGACACCTTAGCTTTCTATGTACACCGATGCATTTCGGTATGTATTGACCGATGAAATTTAATTCATAGAATTATAAAAATTAATACCATAGTGCATCTTTAATCATTCTGATTTGTTATTTTAACTATGTATAATGGAACTAATGCAAAATATAACTTGGTATAATACAATTCCATACTTACTTGTTCTACTTAGGTGGGGGTGGTGATGTCACCAGATCCATTGGATAAGGTGTCACCAATTGCGTTTCTTGGTCCAGCTTCATCAGTGTTTTTAGCTTTCCTCCACATTTATTTTCTCATCTTCCTGATGTCTTCAATGGAGTTTCCATTGGAAAATGTGTTGGTCTCTGTCATTCGGTCTCTGCAGTCTTTCTTCAGATGACCAACTTTATGACAGTGTAGACATGCCATTATGGGATTAGTCCAGCTCCTAGACTTTCTTGGTCCATTGTCTCATATAGCTTGTAGCTATGTGACCAAACCTTCCACATGATGTACATTTTTCCCATGTGTTGTAATCCCAAACATATTGGTTACCTACTCTTTTCGGTTGATAGGCAGTTTCTTGACCTTTAGGCTTCCATGCTTTATTTTTCTTCTTCCACCATTCAAGAGATGTGTGTCCATTCATTTTGGAAGTAGGACAGTATTTGTCCATGTAGGTTTCCTTCTTTGGTTGTTTCATCTCATATTTAAATTCATATGCTTTATGTCCTTTCTTGTTACATTTATAACAAATTCCTATGAATGAAGATGTGGATTTAGGAATACCTTTCATTTTTCTCCTGCAAACATTTGATGTGTTGCCTTTCCTTCCACAGTGATTGCATGTTAGCTTTCTTGGTCTTGGATTTTCATAGACATTCTTTGGATCATCTTGGTTGGTTGATTCTCCACTCTCAATATAGCCTAGTTTGGTGTTGTTGTTGGCTCTTCTTTGTTGATCAAGAACATCATCCATGCTTTTATTTCTTTCTTCAGCTCTCTTGATTATGTCATTGTGTTGTTGCTGAATTCTTACTTCTTGTTTCATCTTTTCATTTTCTTCTCTTAGCTCACCAATAACTTCTATTCTTTTAATGATTTCTTTATTCATTTTGTTTGCCTCTTGACTCATAAGAATAATCTGATTTGTGATCTCATGATGATGTTTTGTAAGTCTTTGTATTTTGGACTCTTTCTCTTGTATCTTTTCAGTAATATTCCTTCTATCATCAATAGCTAGTGTTCTCTCTTGCTCATCTTGTCTAGCATTGTTCATGACATCAATCATTCTGCCATCTATGTCTCTTGACTGATTTGTAGAGATTTTACTTTTGTAGCCAGATGTTGATTGATTTCATTCAGACTTGTGATATTTTCTTCTGATGTGTCTGATGCTTTGCTAGTTGTAGATCATGAACACTCAAATAGATCTGGTATCTCTTCTTCATGGTAATCTATTTTATTACAGTGAGATGCTATAATCTTTTGTTCATCTAGCAGTTGTCTCATCTTGATTCTGGTTTCTTTATATTTCTCATAGAAGATCTAAATTTCTAGCTTCTGATTCTCAATACTCTTTTCAAGCCTGTACTTCTCCATTGTATGATCTTTTCTCTTAAGCCTTTAAAATTTCCAAATAAGAGATCTAGCTCTGATACCAATTGTTGGAAATAATAGGAAGTGTGTACTGAGAGGGGAGGGGTGAACCTGTACCTCTAAAACTTTTAGTTAATTAACCTTTAACCTTATGTAATCAAATCTTTTCTTTATCGATCATATTTGTTGTTCTTTCTTTATGCATGTGAATCAATTAATAATCTTAATTGTATGTAGACATTAATAGAAACATACATGAAATTAATTGACACAACACAAGATATGGTAACGCAGAAAACCCCTGTTAGAAGGTAAAAACTGTGATGGGGATGACACCCACAAAAACTTCACTATCTGCAGATTGGAAGGGGTCAGTTAAGGCTTACAATTTGATCACTTCTCATGATCTACCTTGTTAGGATTATTATGTGGAGAATGGTTAATTTCTACTCTATTAAGATCTTTAGCAACACTGTTTAGTATGTACTCAGTTAAGAGATTTACAATAGGATTGTTAAATCCACCTTTCTTGAAAGGATTTCTTCTATTTTATACACTTATTAGAATGCAGAAAAAAATACTCATTGACCTGAGTGTATGAAAGCTACAATTTATTATCACAAATCCATTCAAGATTACATATACAAATGTATCATCTAATGTGATTGATTAATACCTCTATTACTTGGTAGCCTTGGTTCTTGGTTCTTGATAACCAAATTCATCTTTTGTTTTTCTACTTCTTAAAACTCTTAGTATAATCCATAGATATGCTTGTTGGATACAATCATCCTCTCATCCATCTCAAATGAATGATTACAACATCTATTTATAACATAGATTGACCTAATTTTGTTTCACGTATTACAAAACTAACTCTATGATCAAAGGTTTACAACTTGACCTTGATCTCCTAGTTTGCATGTTTTTAATTAGTTAGATTTATTAAAACAATTACAATAATGTTTCTTATTCCTCAAGAAATGGATTTAAAACAAATCAAAACTCTAAATATAGGATATAGTTGTTTTATCTAACAGGCAAGTCAGATCCACTTTTCTTAGGATATAACTGAATTTCTGTGTTTGATG
Organism: Thuja plicata; assembly: GCA_018584345.1. Taxonomy (NCBI): domain Eukaryota; kingdom Viridiplantae; phylum Streptophyta; class Pinopsida; order Cupressales; family Cupressaceae; genus Thuja; species Thuja plicata. The sequence continues at coordinate 1,402,705 of MU223914.1, read as the reverse complement.
CTCGGTTTGCTCTTAAATTAGTTTGACTATCTTTTGGTGTTCCTTTGTTGAACTGTCTGTTGGGTTCCCTTGCTGTCAAGTTACTTTTTTCTACTCTTTCATTTTATAGTGTAACCTGCTTGTCGAGTTCCTCTGTATCATCTTCAGTTTGCACTACAAAACTTGTGTCATCGGGTTTCCCTTTACTTAGCACTTTTGGTCTGAACTGAAACCCGACTTTCGGCGTAGTGTAACCGACGGTTTATAACATTTTTTTTTCTCTTTTCATACTAATGGAAAAACTTATGTCATTAGATTCAGATTCTTCATTCATGGCCCTCTTCCCTTTTGAGGTAGAAACCTATTTATCATATTCTTGTTTCTAAGACTAGCCCCTATAGGATGTTTCACCCTTCTGTACTACCATATTGTACCCTTGTTTCTAATGTAGTATATATCTTCCTCGTGGAACTATCCTTCCATGTGTAGATTTTCTCAAAATAGCCTTAGACCTTTATGGCTCTGCTTTCATTACTGCTTCTTTCTTTTGATTCAATGTTTGCATAAAATCCTCAAATAAAGACATTAATGTATCAATCTTCTTGGCCCAAGGATGGAATTATTTCAAAGTATCATATCCTTTATCAAATTGTTGTACAAATTCTAAGGTCTTCTTGTAGACCAACCATTTTTCTTTCTTAATCTCTTATTCTTGTAAATTGAATTCATTCATGATGTTGTCCTCTGGATAGATGATCCAACGCAAGACACTTTGTTCATTTCCTAAACATATCACTGATGAACCTTTGGTATCAGCACATCTTACCATTGACGTTTTCATTATATAGGGTTCAAGGTATTTATTCAAGTGTTTCCATCCCCCTTTGGTGATAAAAAAATGATGCACAATTGTGATAGTAGGAAGATAGTGCCTTTCCCTTTCCCTGTCAATGCATCCTCTTTTAGGCCACAAATTTGACTAATAATCTCTATAATTCCTATGTTTAGAGGAACTTGATATGGGAGTATATTTGGAACTCCTCTGAAACCATAAAAAATGAAGGCTATTAAAATAGGGAATAAAATTATATCACCCAAACTGTGTACTATCTGAACACTTATAAAAAAAAATTGGCCTTAAAAGATTCAATAATCCTCTGTGAATTCTTGGATTATTTGAAAAACAATAATGCTTTGAGCCTTCAAGAAAAACACCTATCAAAAGTGATGAAATTGGCCTCCTTCCTACCCCATGAAAGATCTACACTCCACAGTTGGACAGACATTTCTTCATCATCTTTGAACCTCATTAGATCCATTTCCTTCTCAAAATAATCAACATTCTTATACAGAATCATATGCATTAACATGGATTATCATCCAAATGGTCTAACTACCTTGGCATTTTTTATACCTATTAGACCCTAGTGAATTAGTTCAGCAAGATGGGTGGAAAAATCAAAAATGATAGCCAAGTGTGGATAAAGAATTTCAACCATCATAAACATATAGTGAATGAGCATCACTGTTTCTTCATCTTCTCCAAAATATGACTTAGGGAACTGTACATTCCTCTAGCCTTTGAATTTAAATAATCTAGTTTAAATGGCTCTGGTGTATTAGGGCCTACAACAACCAGGTATCCTATCTTGTTAAAGAATTCCCTTAAAGGCCCACCTCTGAGGTAACTCCTTTGAGCCTTATATACTTCTTTGAATTGATCAAAATAGATGTTCTCCATTTGAACAGAGGGATCGTTTAATTGGAATACTTCCCTTATTTCCTTAGGTGTGATACTTACTAATATATTTCCATTTATGTCTCTCAAAACCTTAGAAACATCATCATATGTCTCTTCAATTTGGATTAATAAGCTTGTGTCCATGAAATCCCCAGGGACTATTAACTTTCCCACATCAAACTGCTAAATGTTACTGTTGGGGGAAAATGCATTCCTCTGGCTTAAAGCTACTTTAAACAATCCCAGACCAGTAATTCTAATCTTGGCATCTCGTACCCATCTTCCCATATCATACAAACCCTCCCCCACTTTCAAATGAGGATGGATTGGAACTATATCCTTGAGTTTAGTTGTGTCATTGGTTGACCTATTTAATTGTTGCAGGTAATCCTCACATACATTTCTCTCCTGGTAATCAATTTTCCCTAAAATGTCTCTTCTGGGTGCCATCCTTAATTTAGGGTTTCTAGACAAGAAGATAATAGTTTTGTATGCAACAGCCTTCTTACTTCACAACACCAAACCGTACTGCCAATTTAATTCACAATTTCTCATAAATGTAGTCTCAAAAAAACTTACCAATTCTACAAAGTTGGAAAACAAACAGCAAATTCCACAATTCAGCTCTACTTCAAATCACTTCGTCAATAATGGACTTCAAAGCTTGACAAGACAATCTTATGCATATTCTCAAGTATACTTAGCATTTAATTCCCACTAGGATTGCCACATGCTTTGCCATTACTTTCACTTTGTTTGAAACTTCATGGCCCAATAGTTCACAAAATTATGCTTTACCAGTTTAAAACTTGACCGTAGATCTTAGCATTTCCTATTAAATCCTGCAGCTAGAAATGGTTAATGAAAACTACTATCAGTTTTGACATGAGTTTGCTAGGTGCAATGCCTTGATGAGTAGATATAGATCACTTTTTCTTGATCCTTTACGTTGTATGTCCGATTAACATCAACTTACAGTGCCTATATATTCATTTATAGCCTATGGTCAATGAACTCATTTATGCTACATGTCATGCTAGCGTAATTCCTCAATGGTTAATCTTCTTAAATCTCTAGCTTAAGGATTTACGATCACCATTGGATCCTTTTAAAACTATCAATGCTTTACCTTCCTTTACCTTCGGTTAGGTCCCATCACTTATCCACATTTTGTGCTAGCGCAATGCCTTGATAGCTAGATCACAATCATCTCTCCTTTGAGGCTTCATACTGTTCGTCCAATCAAAACCCACTTGATCACATATTAACCTTACCCTTTACTTTGTAACTACAAGTCCCGCAAGCTTATGAAATACAAATGGCAGCAAGGCACAATGCATCAAAGGTTATTTGTTCTGCATCTTGTGATTAAGGAATAACGTCAACCGTAAGATTTGATTTAACTTGGTCACTGGTTACTTTATCACCATCTTACTGACTAAAGGTTTGAACTCTCAGATAGAACACACATCATATAGGCACAATTCCTTAATGGCTAAACATTTTTCATCTTCAGGCTAAGGCATTACTCCAGCCGCACGATCAAAGCTAAGATGCATGTTGTTTACTTTACTTTAACTATGGGATTGGACCTACTTAGGACACATGGAGGATAGGCGCAATTCCTTAATAGTTAATCAAATTGCATCTTGTGATTAAGGAATCGCACCAAGTTTTGGATGAACTTTAAATCACATTACCTTTATTTTATTCTTTATCACTGAATAGGGCCCACCATATGCCAAGTATCACCCAGGCGCAATGCCTTGATAGATAGATATTGATCATTTTTTAAATGAGGGTTTGCACCAACCGCACAATCAATTCTAATGTGCTTATCTTTTACCTTTACTATTGTGACTTTATCTAGACCCACTGGGACATATGTCACACAGGCACAATGCCTTAATAGATAGATCAAATGCATTTTGAGATGAATGTAATGTGTTGTCTGTTGGATCAAATTGAATCTTCTCACACGTTATAACAACCTTTAAACATATTTTGGACCTGCCAGAGACACGTGGCCTTCAGGCACAATGCCTTAATAGATAGATCTCGATCATCTTTCAGCTGAGGCAATGCGCTATCCATTGGATCAAAACAGAGTTGCACGACACATGATATAAAATTAAAAAGGCCCGCGGGACATCCAGACTTAGGATAAAATAATTAAAGTGCTAGGTCTAAGGGATAAACATAAGGATGGCCCCACCTGATGGAAAAATGAACACATGGGTTCATAAGACTTCAAGTGATGAAATAAAGTAACTCAAAACTAGAATCCTCCCTAGAAACTTAGGGTTTTAGACCATGACCCAAAGTTTGAAAATATAATTACTAGGGTTTTGAACATCACAAAACCTGGTTTAACCTTGAAACACATGGCTCATCACTTGAGCTGAAAAAAAAATTGTATATCCCTAACAGTGGCTCTAATTGGGGATGAATGCCTCTTGTAGGTATAGCAAGAATCTAGAATCTCAGGGGGAAGTAGACCAAACTAACCGACAAAAAACTAACCTACTCACACAACATAAACCAAAACTAACCTAGAAAAAGCAACAACCAATTGTAGAAGAACAAACTATATACACAACCTACTATTCATGGATAATCAGACTTCATGAGAAATATAATTTTAAGAACTCTCCATGAACTAGAAATTCTAAAAAAATTTCCATCAAATCTTTCAATAAATAAGAATTTTATCCATACCTTTCATGGATGATATATGGTCCCAGCCAGATTGGATCAAATTTTCCATGTTTACCCTTATCCTCCAATTTGGAATTCCACATTAACGCATAATCTCCAACACTGAATTGCCTTGACACTGCCCTTTTATCATACAAGTTCTTGACTCGTAATTGAAGCTTAGCATTTTTTACAGAAGCTTCCATCCCGGTCTCATCCAATTCAACCAAGTCATCAGTTCTTAATTGCATGTCACCATCAATTTCATCATCATATAATTGGACAAACTTGTACATATGCATTAGATTATTTTGAGGCAACCTTTCCTGAATCCCATACACCAAGTGAAAAGGAGCACATCCTATTGCTTTTTTAGATGTCACTTTTTCTGCCCAAACAGCCATTGTCAACTTTTAGTCCCACGCCTTCTTATTTTTGTCCAAGACTCTTTTAATGATCTTAAGAAAAATTTTATTGGTAGATTTTGCTTAACCATTTCCTTGTGGATGGTAGGGTGTAGAGTAAGATGTCTGAATACCATATTCAGTACAAAAATTCACATATTCTTCAGACTTAAAGCACATGGCATTATCTGACACGATTCTTTCTGGACATCCAAACCTTGTGATAATGTGTTTTAACAAGAAGTCTATCACTAATTTACTAGTTTCCCTTTTAGTGGGGATTGCTTCAACCCACTTAGTAAAGTAATTAGTTGCTACAATTATCCATGAATGTCCTCCACTAGATTTACTTGGTATCTCTCCAATAAAATCAATACCCCATTGTTGAAAAGGGGCTTGTACTTCTACTGGTGTTAGAGGTATATTACCAGAGAATTTTAACTTACCAGAAAATCATTAGCAGGAATCACACTTCTTGACCAGTGGATGAGCATCTTTGTAAATAGTAGGCCATGAGAATCTTGCTCTTAGAATCTTATGTGCAGTGGTATTTTCCATGTAGTGGCCACCACATACTCCATTGTGCATTTCTTGCAAAATTATTCCTTCTTGTTCCTCATCAAAACACTTTAGTAAAATCTCTTCAGGATTTATCCATTGTAACTCATCTCTAATTAAGGAAAAACTAATAGCTTGTAGCTTCAAAATTCTCTTCTTGTTTTCATCCATTCCTGGTGGATAATTCATTCTTTGCAAATAATAAATAATGTTTTTGTACCAATCACAATGATCAAGATTGCATATGAAAGGCCTATGCTCTTCTTCCAAAGTATTTATATGATTTAAATCTAAATTTAAATTAGCCATCAATTTAGCCAATCCTAGCCCTCTTACCAATTTTTTGATTTGTATCTCAATGTTGAACTCCTGGATCCTTTTATTCCATCTAAGTCTTTTCCCGGACACCTCTTATTGTGTGAAAATGTCCTTAACTATTGCTGAAGGAACATAAGCAACTACTATAGCACCTACCAGATAACACCTAAAAGCTTTTACAGCCTTTACCAATGCATAATCTTGTTTCTCGTTAATATCATACTTAATTTTTGTAGCCTGCAGTGATTTCCTTTAAAAGGCAATAGGTTGTTCAAATCCTTCTTCATTCTTCTACAATAAAACAACAGCAATGGTGTGGCATGATGAAAAATAAAATATGTTCATAGGCTTTGAGTAATCAAGAGTTCTTAAAATATGGGCACCCTTAATAGCCATCTTTATGTCTTGGAAATCTTGAGTGGCTTCTCCATTCCATTCCATCTTTGCATCTTTCTTCAACATCTTGGAGATAGGTTTTCTCTTTTCAGCAAAGTTTGTAACAAAGCGTCTCAAAAATTTTACCTGTCCAAAGAAAGATTGTATACCTTTTACATTTTTTGGAAGTGGTACTTTATCTATAGAAGCTACTTTTTCTGGATCAATTCTAACCCCCTCTTTTGAAACAATTATCCCTAATAACTTACCTTTAGTCACCCCAAAAGTAAACTTCTTAGGATTTAAAGAAATCCCAAATTCTAGAGCTCTTTCAAAAAAATAATTCCAAATGTTCACAATGTTCACAATGTTGCTCTTCCTTTTTACAATAGGTTGTGAGGTAATCTTGATAAACCTCTAGAAATTTCTTCAAGAAATCTGAGAAAGCAACATTCATAGCTCTCTAAAATGTGGCTCTGAGATTTATCAGGTCAAATGGCATTCTGACGTAAACATATGTTCCCCAAGGTGTAGTGAAAGAAGTTTTAAATTTTTTTGACTCTTTAACCATTATCTGATTATACCCAGAGCATCCATCCATCATGGACATCAACTCATAGCCAGTAACTCTCTACAATATGTTTTCCATATTAGGGACAGCATAATTATCCTTGAAGGAGGATATATTTAAGTTTCTGAAATCCATACATAACCTTATATCTCCATTCTTTTTCCTGATAGGAACTAAGATGGAAACCCAAGAAGAATGTCTAATGGGTTTAATTATCCCTGAATCCTTCAACTTCTTTAGTTATTGCTCCATTTTGAGCCTAGATGTGGGATTTATGGGTCTTTTCTTTTGTCTTACAGTTTTGGCATCTTCTTTCAGAGGGATCTCATGTTGGAACAAATCCTCATTGTATGCTTTGAGATCATCATATGTCCATGCAAAAACCTAATTATACTTCCTCAATAGATTGATCAGATCCTATTTTGCTTTGGGTGACATTTTCTTTCCAATAAATATTTTTTTAGGAACCTCAACTGTTCCTACATTCACCTCCTCCAAATCCTTGGGTTTATTTACACTTGTAATAGAATATGGCTTATCTTTGTTGTCAAAGTATCTTTCAACTGATCCCTTTGGGACTTTGTTTGACTTTAAATACAAAAATTCTTTACCTAAGGCAGTATCGTTTCCATCAATGGTTTCTACATATCCACTGAAATCTATTTCCTTATTTCCAAAGTTTGTCTTGTAGTGCAAAAATCTTAAGATATCCACATCATCATCAAAAACTTGCCAACTGTCCACATTGTCTGGTATTGAAGGCCTAGACTGAACCTCTATTTTAGAGATTCCAGCAAATGTAACATCTTCCAACCTCAAAGAAATGTTAGCTAACAAGTCTTCAATTCTATTCTGACTTTTTTCCATCTAATCAATACCAAATGCATCAAAATTTTCAAGTTCATCCCAGACAGCATTTTGGTATTGTTTCAATCTATGATTTTTTTAAGCATACTTGGACTTGATTTTAGACACTACCAATTTAGAGTCTCCAATAACTCTGATACATTTGATCACATGTCTTGAAGCCAATCTTAATCCTATTAGCAGAGCTTCATACTCTGCAACATTATTAGTGCATGCAAAGTTTTCCTGTGGGAGCTATTAAGAAAACTCCAGCACCAACTTTGTACTTAGAACTACCACCATCAAAATACATAACCCATAACTTATTTTGTTCTGATAAATTAGTTTCATCTTCAGATAACAGTGTAGGTTGTGAATTTCCTTCAAACTGCTTTTCCTTCACTTGGAAAGATCCCATCTCAGTGTCTAGGAAATAGTTCATATTGTCATTTTCTTCTTCCTCAATCATGTGAAGAGTTCTAATATCTCTAGATACCTTAATTTTATCACCAAAAATATTAAAATTAGCAAATGATAAATCACACTGAATACTTCCTCCCATTGAAGCACTCCATTTTCTTGACAATAGCATTCCATATTGAGGAGGAATATCCACAACTAGTACACTCATTGTTAGTACTTTGTCAAGGTATGCAGCCAGCTTATAAGACAAGGCCTTAATTGTGCCAATAAAAATCACTTCTCTATAATCCATGGCCTGACATCTCCCAAGTGGTGTATCTATCTTTAATCCCATTGATTTCATCACCTTAGCAAGCATGACAGTATTAGATGCTCCTGAGTCAATCATATAATTCTTTAATACTTTTCCATTTATAAGCAAGTTAGGAAAAAAGAATCTACAGTTCCAAATGTAGTACTCACAACATTTGTATCTAGATATATCTAAGGAATCTTTGAAACAAGTTCATCAGACTCCTTTGACTTGTTTACAAATTTTTTGTGTGGATCTAACATTTTCTTATTTTCCTCTGGTCTAAGAATCTTTGTTGAACTAACACCTTTTACCCATGTTAAAGCTTTATCCTTATGTTCACCTATTCTCATCATTTCCAGTAAAGGAACCTTAACAGTAATTTGAGATAGGAGTTGCTCCATATTAATAGGGGTATACTTCATATCAGACATTTTATTTACACAGTCTTCATCTTCCACTTGAGAAACTAATTTGGACTCACTCTTTTTGTTGTTTAGTTTCTCTTTGAGGAGGAGGCTCAAAATTTTTTGGTGTTTTTGCTTTTTCTTTATGCATAATATTCAGACCAGTAGGTTTACTTTCCTTTTTAACCAAAACTTTATTGACACCTTGAGCCTACTTTTCCTTTTCTTGTGGTTGTTTGGTATTAACTTTGGTTTCTTCAACAAAAATACTTGTTGGCTTTTTTATCTGCATTCCCAACTGTTTAATTTCTTAAATTATAGTTACCCCTTTCTTGGGTAACTGTATTTTCTATAATTTGAGAAATTTCCTCATCAGGGGATCTCCTGTAAATAGGGGTTTCATCACCCTTCTCAGCATTGCACCTCATATCATCAATCTCCCAATCTTGTATATCAGAATCATCTTGTTGATAATATATTTCTTCTCTGTTTAATAAACCATATGCAAATTATTCTTTGGTTTCATCATCATAAATAATTTCATCCCACAAATGTGATGAAGCCATGGCACAACCATTATCATCATATAATTCCTCCTCATTATCCTCCTAACATTCACTTGCAGATATTCTTGCAGCAATGATGCAATAATTAGGATTATGAGGAGATTGGCAAGCCATCTACCAGGAATTATCATTGCACATATTAACAGTATTCTTATGTAGAGGATCAGGGGTTTTATCATCAGACTTTTCTTTTTGTTGTGGGAGAATAGGATTCACATCTTTCCATTGGGTAGTATACGGGTAGTTTTTCATCGGTTTTATCATCAGACTTGTCTTTTTGTTGTGGGAGAATAGGATTCCCATCTTTCCATTGGGTAGTATAAGGGTAGTTTTGCATCCTAGGCTATCTGTTGAAATTACCATAGGATGGCTTGTCATTATTTGAAGCCCTACTATTCTTATTTTCTCCAAGCTTTAAATCCTTCAGAGAATTTAAAATATGTTTTTGACTATCATCTTCTTTTGGTTCAGCAATTGAAGGTTTTTCTGACTCCTTTTTATTAAACCTTGATGGATTCCAATCTTCCCTTCTACCTACTTTCCCTAACACTCTTATGTTTGTTTCAATATTCACTTCTATCTTATACGCCTCTCTAATATTCTTAGGGTTCTTTTATCTTAGGAGATAACCAATATTTGCATCAAAAGCATTCAAATAAGTTGTGAGACATACTTTATCATCCAGTCTCATCACTTGAAACAATTTGTACATTACTCTTTGGAATATGATGTTGAATTCAACCACCTCTTCATTTGAGATCTTCTTGATATTGTTGAACTCATTCAACATAAAACCTTTGTTTTTCTTATCACCATATTGATCCCTGAAATATTATTTCACTTCATCCATGGATCCTAGAAAGTCATCAAGAAATCATCTAAACCAATCCCTGACATCCTCAGTTAGTGACTGAACAAAAAATTTCATCATGACCAATTTCATAGTCGTCCATCATATCAATAAACTTCTTCAAATTCTCTTCACATGTTATAACATTATTACCAGAAAATTTTGGATGTTTGTCCCTAATTTCTTTTTGAATTTCATTAGGATAACCTGAAACACCAAGGAAAATAAATTGGCTATACCTCTCTACATATACATGTGTCTTTTGGGTTGAATTGGTACCTTTAGAATTTGATGATGCAACATTGGATGTGGTACCATTCCCAAGACCAGCTAGTGGTGGCATATTTGTTCCTAAATTTAAAGGCATCTTAGTATTTGTATTAATAATAGGAGGAGGACATGAGGTCTTCTTGAGAAAATCAATCTTCTTTTTCATTTCTAGAGAGGAATCTTTTGGTTCTTCTTTCTCTATCTCTTTGGCTATAATCTCCCTCTCCCTCTTAGCTCTTTCCAGATCGGTATCCAATTTGGCCATTGGGTCCACTGGACTCCCTTTATTTATAGGCTCATTTTTTCAACACCTACAACTTTCTTCTTATCCTTGTCCTTAGGATTTTGTATATTATATAATTGTTGGACAACTGGCTCATGTTCAATATTTATAGGTGCAGCAGTAGAATTGATTGCCTCTAAATCTAGCAATTGCCTCTTCAATTGTTTGGATTTGATTTGGGCTTGCCTAATCCTATCCTCTTTCTCCTTTTCTCTTTGTGGTATTATGGAAATTTTCTCTTGGATTATCCTTTCCAATTCACCAACTTCTTCAAAAAATCCCTCTGAACCTAGGAGAGTAATGTCATATTTAGAGGTTCCCTCAATGATGATTCTTTCTCTTCTTTGGTTGTGGGAATGAGGGATGTGTGATGAGGGAGAGATTGGAGCACTAGGGGCATTCATATTCCCTTCGCCTCTAATTTTATTTCTAGCCCTTGTTTCATGTCCTTGAGGTTTACCATGGACTATCCTCATGGCATACCTTGGTCCATCATCACCTCTCTCACTTTGAGAGTAATAATGACCATACTCTCCCAATCCCAAATCTGCACCCTGTTCAACTTCTGATGTATCTCTCTCCTGATTTGGTAGAATGAGATTCTCTCTTCTAGCGTTATTCTTTTTTCTTCATTTTGGAGAAATAGTCCCATCAGCATTTTAATTCATTGAATGACCACCTTTGGAAGTAGATGGGATCTCTCCTTCCAAATTATCCTGAGGACGATTCTTCATCCCAGATCTAGTATACTTATAACTCATATTTAGATAGTGTATATAAAATTATTTATTACTCAACACTGATGCAGAGATTTCTTCGAGTCTCCACCCAACACTTAGATGGGAAAATATAAAATAAATTTGAGTAATATGAGTTATGCTACAGAGGACTTCACGGGATAGAAGATAACAACAAGGAACCCAACAAATTTTCAATGGTAATACAAATCCTTGGGATAAACAAATATAACCTTGTACTATCAATGGACAACTAGATCATTAAGATAAGTAAGCAAGCCAGGACTCTAGATCAACTTGAAAAACCTTACATTACTTATTGCAAATTAATTTCAGTCCCCAGCAGAGTCATCATTTTGTTGGTTGTTTTTTATGTTGCACTAACTAAACAGCAACCTTTTCTTTTTCTGACACAATTTTAAAGAGAAGCCAACTCTAACTATTATTTCATATAATGAAAAGGACCAACTAACAATCTCAAATACCATGCTTCTACACTTTATGTTCTTCTATACCAAGGGGGATACCCTTTAATACCTTCAAATAATCTATATGGTATTAATCAAGCAGGAATCTCACAAAAACTCAACATAACTAGGAGATACTAGATAACTGGCTAATTACCCATTGAACGTCAACCATAAAATGGAGTATGAGATAGATAGATCACAACAAACTTGTATCGATGTAAGACATGATGGATTTTATGTTTGTGTTTTCAAAAATATAGCCAATATATAACTAGACATGCAACAATATGGAACTTATCAATCTTTGATCAGTTCTTTATCCATTGGTCCATACTCTTAAAATAAATACAATATGCAGAAGTCAATTATTATAATATATTTCAGGCCATAAACATGACTATCCCAAACCCATACTACTTATAAGATCCTAGTGTATATCAACATGAATCTATGTATTAATTATTGCATCATTTAATTGATCCTTGATCAAAAATCTAAAACAACTACATAAACATAGATAAACTCTATGCTAATGAATTAGAAAATTCATAACTCATAAGAAAAAACACCATAGGAGATATTGGAATATAGATCATTGTATTAAGTTTAAAGAATCATAATTCTGTATACAAGATGTAATCAGAGATAACCTCTTCAATAATGTGGAAGAGATCTTCCAACTTTATTTCTAATCTCGAAACCTATCTAGTGCAATTCTACTATATTCCCTTGACTAAAAACTTTACAAAATGATTACAATACTCATTTTTTCATCCCTTTCCAATGATCTTGGGAATCCTTTTATAGAAGAGGATTGCAACAAGCTACGGATCAATTCGATAAAGGACAAAAGAAATGACTCATACAAAAGACAAAAACACAAGTGCAATAACAACCACTTTGTTACAAGATTTTTTTAAGCACTTTGTCTTCTGACCGCCTGCTTCCTTGTAACTACTTCAAAAAATTTCAGAAGTTTCCAGGTGGAATTTTTTTCCCTTGTTATCCGATATACTACTATTTTCATCCACTTGTCTTGTTAAAAAATATTGGGAAGACTGTCATCTATTGATTATCATACAACATCCTCTTCTTCTTAGTTGGATACATTGTACATATCCTTCCAAGAGGTGATCACCTCATCACTTGGCCAAGGGAAATTTATGACCTCATCTTTCTTGATGTTCAATTCATCCCAACTGACCTTTGCCTTCTCAATTTCCTCTTTCCAAAATCCAAAGTATAACTTGGCCTTGTCAATAATTTACAATCTGAACAAACAAAAGTGTGCTCACTAGAGTGATGATGTTGTTTGTCCTTGTTTCCAATTCATCATTCATCTAGTTCATCCACAAGGCTTCCCTCTTTATCTTGCAATTCTTCATGAATAAATCTGGAAACATTTCATGACGCGTTTTGGAGTATTCATTTCTAAATGTTTGTACCTTTTTAAGGATTGTACTCCTCCTTATGTCCAAATCAACTAGAAGTTTAAAACACTTGTAAGTGGAAGCTAACACTATGTCTACATTATATTCCTTCTTAGATAAGGAGTAAAAATACTTTAATTCTTCCTTCTTTCCTCTCCACCTTTGCATAATTGTATCCCATTTATCTTTGTCTTCATTGAAAGAATCTAATATGCCTATAACTTTCTTGCCATGTAGGTAAATGGAGGAAGGATCTGGATCATCAGTAAAATGCATAAGTGTGGCCTTTATCTTATTTTCATATTTTTTTTGCACCCATTCTTGTGCCTCCCTGAACTTTATGCTTTCTTCATCCCATTTCTTGCTTATCCCTTCCAATCTGGTCCTTTCAGCAACTACTTTATCTTTTTCTAAATCCAAATCTGCCTCTATACTGGGGCCAAATGGTATGGAGCAAGGAGGAAAATATATGATTGGGCTAGAGGAATAAGGCTAATATAGGTCCTATGTTATCACCCTTTGTGGAGAGACTTGGGTTGATTGTTGTCCCTCTAATATGGTAATTTTTCTATCCTTATCCAATGATTTCAATCTTTCATCTTTCATCATTGTAAGCCTTCAAGACTATTTCTAGCTTAGTTCTTAGGCTTTGAATTTCTTCCTCTTTCTTTTATGCTACCTTCAGGCCAAATTTTGTAGTTTCCAAGGTTATGCTTGTTGCCTCTACCCCATAGGTTTTTGTAACCCTTTTTAATAGCAGATTGTCTGCCTACTCAACATGAGTGTTCTCATTAATCTTTATATGTTCCCTCTTTTTCAATGACCACATCACTAATGTTGCATGGTGTTCACTAAACTTAACCCCTTTATATGCTTTTTGAGCTTCTACCTTAGTGGCATAGACAGGTTGGTTTCTTTTCTAACAATATTAAATACCACAGCATCAGCAATGTCCCATTCAGGTTAGATATGCACTCCATCTTTACTTACTAGCTCTCTACCTTCTTCGGGAGTAATTTTATCAAACCTGGCTATCTTATCCTGTTTTACTTCATTTTCAATCTCATCCTTGTTCTTATTAGGTTGATTTTTTTTCCTTTATTGAAATTTTTCATTGAATTCATTGATGTGAACTCTCCACAAAAGCTAAACAAATGTCCTGGCCTTTATAAATTTGTCATCTGACATAAACTCATCACTGGCTTGTTTTGTAATTGGATCCAGCTTTTTGCCAGCAAACTGAAAAATTTTCAAATCCATCTCAATATGTTTAGGAGCCTCTGGCATCCCTTCTTGCATCTCTTGGGGTGTTATGAAAATTTTCTGTACAACTCCCAGCTGTAGTAATTATTGTGTAAAAACTTGCTCAAACATATGTAATGGATATTGGGAGGGGGAATATAAGTTTTCCAATTGTTTTCCCTCTCCTTTTCTTATCTACTTCTTCTAAATTGTCATTGATTTAGATTCTTCATTCATGGCCCTCTTCCCTTTTGAGGTAGAAACCTCTTTATCATATACCTGTGTCTGAGGCTGGCCCCTATAGGATTTTTCACCCTTTTGCACTAGCATATTGTACCCTTGTTTTTGATGTAGTATATTTTCTCCTGGTGGAACTATCTTGTCATGTGTAGATTTTCTCAAAATAGCCTTAGCCCTTTCTGGCTCTACTTTCATTACTGCTTCTTTCTTTTGATTCAATGTTTGCATAAAATCCTCAAATAAAGACATTAATGTATCAATATTCTTGGCCCGAGGATGGAATTATTTCAAAGTATCATATCATTTATCAAATTGTTGTACAAATTTTAAGGTCTTCTTGTAGACCAACCATTTTTCTTTCTTAATCTCCTACTCTTTTAAATTGAATTCATTCATTCATTATTGTAAATTGATGATCCAACACAAGACACTTTGTTCATTTCCTAAAAATATCACTGATGAATCCTTTAGCATCAGCACATCTTACCACTAATGTTTTCATTTGATAGGGTTCAAGGTATTTATTCAAGTGTTTCTATCCCCCTTTGGTGATAACAAATTGATGCACAGTTGTGATAGTAGGGAAGATAGTGCCTTTCCCTTTCCCTGTCAATGCCTCCTCTTGTAGGCCACCAATTTGTCTAATTATCTCTGCAATGCCTACTTTTAGAGGGACCTAATATGGTGGTATATTTGGAACTCCTTTGTAACCATAAACTCTGAAGACTATTGAAATAGGGTATAAAATGATATCACCCCAGTTGTGTACTATCTGAACACTTTTAACAAATTCTTTTGGCCTTAAAAGATTCAATAATCCTCTGTGAATTCTTAGATTATCTAAAAATAATAATTCTCTGAGCGTGGAAGCAAAACACCTATCAAAAGTGATGAAATTGGCCTCCTTTATGTCCCATGACAGATCTACACTCCACAGTTGGACAGGAATTTCTTCATCATCTTTGAACCTCATTAGATCCATTTCCTTTTCAAAATAATCAACATTCTTATACAAGATCATATACATTAACATGGAATTCCATCCAAATAGCCTGACTACCTTGGAATTTTTATACCTATAAGACCCTAGTGAATTAGTTCGGCGAGATGGGTGGAAAAATCAAAAAAGATAGCCAAGTGTGGATGAATAATTTGAACCATCATAAACGTATAGTGAATGGGCATCATTGTTTCTTCATCTTCTCCAAAAATATGACTTAGGCCACTGTACATTCCTCTAGCCTTTGAATTTAAATAATCTAGTTTGAATGGATATGGTGTATTAGGGCCTACCACAACCAGGTCTCCTATCTTGTTAAAGAATTCCCTTAAAGGCCCACCTCTAAGGTAAATCCTGTGAGCCTTATATACTTCTTTGAACTGATCAAAATCAATGTACTCCATTTGAACATAGGGATCATGATCAGCAAAGAATTATCGAGGACATAAAAGGATTTCCGCATGAAAAAAGGGTTAATTCTTGTGTGTTTTACACAATTAATAATCTAGTCAACTTTGCCCAATTATACCATATATGCCTGTATTAAATTGCAAAATCAAAATCCATGTAAGAAATACTCAGGTCATCATGGTTTAATTTTACCATAGATTTTTGTACTCACTTCCAACATTTCAAACTCTTAAAGATGATAAAAAGAATGAGAAAAAGATTCAGTCATGATGAAAACATTGCTTTTAGGTTGCATTCACGCTATATTTAGATCTTGCATGCATGGAATTCTTTGGATTTTCAAGGCTTTGAATCAAATCACGAGTTGTCTCTTTTATGATCAAGTACATCAAACACTAGAAAATAAATCTACATGTCATTTTATATAGGTTCACATTCATGACATTATCATTGCATTTACATTATCATTATCATTGCTAAGTGCATCATATTACTATACTAATTTTAGTTTAATTGCATTAAGTTTCATTTCATTTTACTATCATTATCATTATTAACATTAATCATTTCATCATATTGCATTAGGTCATCACTATCCATATTAAATCATTAATCATTATTCATAATATATCATTACTGCATTATTCAATTCATATCATTAATTATTACCCATCATTAAATCACATTGCAGTATCCGTCTTCATTTCATAAATCATTATCCATAGTATCATTAATGCAATATCCATCTTCATTTCATTAGTTATTATCCATAGTATATTATTAGTGCATTATCTATTTCATCTCATTAATCATTAATTTTTATCAATTACATATCACATAGCATAACCATTTCATTATCATTATCAAATTAAATTCATTGCATATTTCAAATCATCGTAAATCTCATCAATGTTCATATCATAAAATCATTCAATCGCATCTCGTCTGCATAAATAGAAATAAGATCATCACATCACATAATTAGGACCATAATATTTACATTACACTAATAGGATCATATAAGAAAAACATCATTATAATCATCCATAAAGTATAACCATAAATGCATCCATCATATAAGTACATAGAACATAAATCATTGCATAGAGAATATACATAATAATCAAAAATTACATCAGCATAAATCATAAATCATCCATCCATCATACATAATAGAAACCATAAACCACATAGATTACATCCATAAGCTATTCTTGCATCATCATATATCCCATAAATATAGTGGTCATGTACAATGAAATCAAAAAAAGGAGAAATATCAAAGTATCAAGGATCAAAGTATCAGGGGTATGCATCATAAATTACATCAAATGAATAGCATCAATAATCAAAGTGTCTATAGATACATGAGAGAATATCATCAAAATCATGAGAATCAAGGGAGCTACACATGACTCCCACTAGAGGTTGTAGGCCTCATCATCAGACCACCAACTATATCACCTGTAGATGGCCCTATGTCAGCCCTTATCCATGCACCTACATCTAGACCACCTAGAGGTATAGGAGGAGGGCCTGACATTCCTTGACTCTCTGATGCTCCTATGTTTTTGTGTTCTTCTCTAGAAACTTGTGAGAATAAAGGGACCCATCTCTCTAAGGGAACCACTATACATTAGGTAGCACGGTAAAAATCTTCTCATCTACTATGATGTGTGAAATCTTGCACATTGTCCGTAGTCAAACCCTGTACGATAGTTTTCTCAAATGGTTGTGCTAGATCCTCTACCACCCCACACCACTCAATAGCCTCATATCACTTTGAAGTCTAAATGGCCAATTGTGACTCAAGATGCCAAATCCAACCCTGTTTTTGAGAAATATCTCCCTATAACCTCTTAGAGGTATAATCCAGACCTATAATTTTCACATCTAGGCTGAGATGGGGAACTCTCATATGAATATATCAAGGATATGGCTAATCTAGGGAAATGTGTAGGGCATATTTTTATGTTGTATCCTATGTTGCACCTCATAGAACACCCTATCTAGACCTCCAAAAAATCCATTTGTGATCAACTACATCCCCTCTCCCTCCTCCTCCACCCCTCCATCTCCACCATCATCTCCTCCTCCACCATCATCTCCTCTTTCATCTCCACCATCATCTCCCCCTCCTCTTCCTCCTTCACTGATGTCTCCTCTATTATGACCACCTATCCCTCTAACTTCCCCTCTCTTTCATCTCTATGATCACAACATATTGGCATCATCATCCTCAACAATGGTATTGTCTCAGTAGGAGATGTCAACCTCATAAACATATGCAAGATAAACCAATGTGAAAACTAAGGAGTCTCACCTGCATCAACCACATGTGTCATATAATCCCAAGTAGCAGGAGCCAACCCTTGATACTATCCAAGTGCAGTATCATAAGGAATAGTCAACCCCTAGTGACCTCTATCCTCTTGTGTATGGGTGTACACATTTGACCCATGCGGCATGCCCTGTATTCAGCCAAACTACCTCAAAACTTGGGTATTGATAAATGTCTCAATCATAAAAGGTGTGTGATGAATCAGCCATTATTTCATGAATATTTAGGGTATCTCCATCTGATCCTCCATCCATACCTCACAATCTGGATACGATCTCCAGCACACTTCATCTATGTCATCCATGACTTGTTGTCAATAATCTAGGTTTCCCATATTAGGTTGCAAAAGAATAAATGTGTAGATGAAAATGTAGGGCCAGATGCCTATTCAAGCCCTATATTTTATTACTCATGTAACTAGGATATACTTCCAAGCCCATATTTGTAATAGCATGCCCCCGCTGACAAACTAGCCACTTTATCGAACAAAACCTAATGTAACTCATGATATAAATGGGCTAATGTACATGATCCCTAGGCATATTTCCTTGGGTGGGTGATTATACTCCCAATGATCTTACTCCAACCCACAAAGAACCCATGTGCTCTCATGTCTGGTAACATAAAACCACCAATGAATCCTGTGAGTACTGAAGGCAAAGGTGCATATGACCGAATAATAGTCTACCACTTAATATCATAACCTCCAATTATATCATTCAAAAAAACCTCCTTAGATCATTAGTACCTCCATCCTCCTCGACATCATAAAAGACGAGCTCTATGACAATATTAATTTGCACAATCCAATACACATCCTCAATAATAGCATTCATCTTTCCTATAGGAAGGTGGAACATGTTGTGGTCGCTATACCACCACTCTTCTTATGTCATCAACAATCCCTTCTTTACTTGATAATGGGGAATTTAAATTAATGAATCAAGACTACATGTCAATATCATTGTGCATTCATCCTGAAATAAATGCAGAATCATCATGAATCTCTTGGGGTATTAAACCTGCATTGTCAAGATGTCTAACTGAGCCTATCAAACCAAACATCAACATATCAATCATCTATCTATCATCCTATTCAATCAAAAATCAAACATCATATTATCCTATCAGCTCAATTGAGATTTATATCAATCTCAACGAGCACATCTATTATTGACTCTCTACGTCATGAGGCCAAAACATCCTAACCATTATCAAACATTGAAATACACATCAAAAAATGTTGGCTGACTAACCAAAAAGGCTCTAAATCTAATCTTAGGATCAAATACGACATTCTATCACACCTATGCAATAATTCATCATATGCAATATTTTACAGATCAAAAGTACTAATATTTGGCTTATATGTGACAATTGGGAAAATGTGATAAAGTAAATGGTGCATGGGACAATGTGTTTCTCGTATGTGATAAAAAATTAAATGCGACAATTTAAAATACATATGTGCTATTCTAATAAGAAAAAATATCCCTAAATCATTCATCCAAATGCAATATTTTGGGTAATATATGTGATAAAAGTATTTTCCTATGCACTAAAACTATTGATAAATGCACTAAAATGAGTGAAAAAAGTGAAAATAATAAGAAAATTTAAAAAATCACTCCAAATGATGAAACAAGGATCGAGAAGAAGTACATACTGGGGGTTCATACTATGGAAGCCTCTGATGTTGATGAACTCACTCAAATCAATGCTCTGCATACAGAATCACCATCTCGCCAACTGAGGACTCTCTCCACAAGGATAAAATCTCAAGAGGTGAATGTGAAAATGAATGGTAAAAATGGCATTTACCCCCCTTTTCAACTCATTTGACCTAGAAGGCATTTTTGTGGGGTTACTTTACAACTCAATTTTTGAACATCAATGATCTAATGCATCCAGGGCATCACTCATTCCATCAATTTATCGGGACCTAAATTGGAAACAATCAAAAAATCATAAAATTTTGAAAAAAAAATTGAAAAAATCCTAAAAATTATAAAATCCTTGAAAAACCCTAAAAATCACAAAATCTTTCTAATTTACCTCCTGAGGGGGCATAAAGGCTACTATCGCAAACATTTTGAATCAGGGACCTCCATTGAATCTTTTCAATCATGTCAGGTGGGGCATTCATCAAATTTGTTTTGCATCAATGCATTACTCAAGGGAAAAAACAAATCTTATTTGAACCAACACGCTAATTTCTCATTGATTAAAAGAGGGGAAAAATGTATACACCTAAAAATGGTCAAAAAGAATTATTAATTAAATACAAGCTATTTGATTAATTAACACCATAATTATTCTACTATGTGATTAAATTCAATAATTTAATTATATAGTTCACATCCCTATTAATTCCCCTCATTCATAAATCAAATCAAATTTAAATACATCTCATTCCACCCTTTCCACCTCATCCCCCCTCAACCAACTTGCAATTTGATCATTATTAGTAATAACTCATCCCCAAGCCTTGTAAAATCCTATAAATACTCCTAAATTTTGAGGTTAAGGGATCCCAATTCCATTTTTTATTTGCATAGGCATAATAGCATTTTAAAATCTAAATTCATTCTTGCATAGTGATAATGCTCATTTTAGATTACTTTTGCATCTCAAGTCAATAGCATAGCTCTCATTTTAGCTTCGTTCGCATTATATTCTATTTCTAGCTTAATATTTCACTCATCTAGATCCTTTCTTAGCTTAAATCAAAAATGGATTACCTCATATAGACGCATTTCATCTTCATTTCCATATCTTGCATCATAAATCTTGCATCTAACATCATTAATCTTGCATCTTAGCTTTCAGTAGCTTGCATTTGGAACATTTTAATTCAATCTTGTATTTCAAGTTGTCATCTAAATAGTCTAAATACTGCTAAGAGAAAATCTAAAAGACTAAATAGGTCCTTGAAATTTTAGAAAAATTAGATGGTCTTGGGGATTTTTTCATGTGTTTTCATGCTTTATATCAACTAGATTTAAATCTTTAAATTAATGTTTCATTAGTGTGATTGATACAATAATTTGGTATACACCTAGCTCATCTATGTATTTGAGTACTTTAATATTATATATGTCATCATATTATATTTTATAATAGTATCTCTACTCATTCAGTAAATACATCTGATCAGTATTTTGATCAACTCTTGATCATTGTTTTGAAAATAATCTTGGCACTGCTTTTGTCATTGTAGAAGCATCTTTCAACCTAAAAAATATTATCCTTTTCACTTCAAGACAACATTACCTATGGATATTACTATTGTTACTATATCGTAACTTATTTTTGTGCATTATCCTCCATGATTCATGATTGTTGTATATCATTGTTACGACTTCATTCATTCTTGACCTCTTTATGAAAGTGTTGTCTTCTTTTACAAAACTAAAACAATTTTTATGAACTTATTATACCTCATAATTTTCATCTATTATTTTATTACATTCATTGTGTTTTTATGTTACCTTTGTTACTCACTATCATGATCTATTATGCTCAGATCCACTTCCCATTTTTGCATATTTATCATACTTTTTCCTCCTAAATATGGATCATTTTAATCTTCATGATCTTTGAACTTTCACCTTGAGTCAACATTAGTCATATTTCTAATCTCAAGGAGGAAGTCTTATTTTGCATTTTTCAAGCCTAACAATGATAAGAGCTTTGAAAATCCTTTCAACACACCAAGTCAATCGTTCATTATATAAACAATGGAAATATTGATAGTGAAACAAAATGCATGGAAGATATGGCAATGCAAGTACACTAGTATTCAAGTGTATCAAAAAGGGTTTGAATATGAAGGGATTTAAACATGGAAAACATGTTACTCCTAGATTCATTCCAAAAATAATCAAACTCTTCATGACATGAAACAATATTATGGCCAATATAGAATCAACCAAGGATCAAAGACCCTCTAATTTTTGTTTTGGAATTGTGAGCTACTATTCCTTATGCATATTTTTCCATAACAATCATGTCCCTTTTTGAAAAAATTTGATATCCTATAGAAAAATTAATACATTTCTTTGAATGACACTCCTACAGTCATGAATCCTTAAAGAATAATTACTTTACTTTGAAGAACACTATCACTCTTTGAAAAATAGTGAAAGACATTAAACAACACCGACATTCCATTGAAGAATAGTAATAAATCCTTTCTATCTAGAGTAAATATATTTTTAAAAAAATACAATAAACCAAGGGAACCACAAATGAGATCATTAGCATTAGGTTTCACAAGCTAGTTTGGAAACCTTACCTTTCCATGACTTTTCATTGGATAAACTGAAGTAAATATTTTTACTACCTTTTCATTGCATTAAAACTATTTTATCCTCTTTCATTGATATTTTCTCTTTCTTATTAAAAAAGTATATGTTTATTTATGAGATCCACTTCATTTTTACAAGAAGAATATGTTTTTCTCTTAATGCAAATAGTGCAAATAACTACTCACTTTTCAAAATGGCATGCTCATTCCTATATCTCTACTACTATCTAGGTGTGATCTTGATGTTACATTGATTTGGATCTATGATTTATCTCTAGAAAATTTGGTGCTCTTTTCAAATTTATATTTACAAAACATCTATTATTTTTGTTCTCTCATTGAAACTCGTTATTCTTCCATTCAATGAACTACTTCTTCTCCATCATTAAGAAGTTGATGTTCAATCTATGTTCTATTCTTCCATTTGAAAGTTGTTGTTCTAACTTATAAATTCTCTTTAGAGAAATTTCCATTCTTATTTTATTTGAAGCTTGCATGAATCATCACAGCTAATTCTAGGGCTTCTCAACTTTTTTTTCCCTTTACCATCATAAGCTAACTCATATAGTTGATGAACTATAACTGATTGAATGTTTGAAGATGATAATTTGATGATCACCAAGATGCAAAATTGAATGCAAGACATTAAATTAGTTAATGTATTATATTTTCATTTATGTCAACTTGATATGGTTTGATTATTCATACACATAATATCATGACCTTGAAGATATGAAGAGACAAATTTTATGTTGTCGGTAAAATATAAAAATTCAGTATACACCGAGTGACAGTGAAAACCGAGCAGTTCACAGTGTATACCGAGAAACTATTACTAGTCAAGAGTTAATTATCAAGCATAACTGGAGTTGATGACAAAGGAGAACTGAAGTTAAAGAATGACAAAATTGCTTATCTAGAAGAGCTATATTTAGGGATTGAGTAATTTATTGCTTTATTATCAACGATCAGTTAAACTAAAGAAAGGAAAGAGATTTAAAGCATATTTTATTCACATTTATCAAGGAGATATTTATGGAATAAAACTATAGGAGAGCTTTATAGGATAAAGCAAGGCATGGCAAGTTTTATGGATCAAGAAGAGATCTACGACAAAAACAAGGAGATTGAGCAGCTAATCATGTCTATATAAAGAGACAAGGAATTCATTATGAAGAGAGGAATGTTGAATATTATTTTTGTGAAGATAGAATTCTTCATGCAGAACTGATCATACATGCTGAAGAAAAGAGCCAAGGAATTCTGCAGACATCAAACAATAGAGGACATAGCATTCACTGAGTAGAAGAAAGAATGAAAGAAAGGAACTGAAGTGTATATTGATCAAAGAGGTATTATTGGACTAACAGTAGGTCTGAATATTTGAAAGTTGTATCATCTTAAAATGGAAGCACTTCCATGTTAACAGCGTTTAGCCCTCCTTAGGGGATGTTTTTGGCCTCCATCATATTGTTCCCTCCTTTCAGCATCATCTCCTGCTTTTGTTCTTGTTTAGGACCCTGATTGGGCCTCTCCGGGCACCTTCTATCCCACTTGGCACTTTTTCCAGGGGTTCTGACCCCCTGGGTCAAGGTCGACCTCGACCTTGACCACGGTCAGGGTCGACCTCGACCCTAACCTAGGTTAGGGTTGACCTCTACCTCGACATAGGTTAGGGTCAACCTTGACCTTGACCTGGGTCCCCCTTTCAAATTTGGAAATTTGTCGGTTGTCAGAAGTAATCCAAAAATCATTTCCCACTTCTGGGTCGGCTGTTTTGAGGTTCCAAAGTGGTAAATATTAAATTATATTTAATATAGGTCCTCTTCTAGGGGCATGGGTCTAATTGGAATTTAATTCTCCTATGTCAGCCTCCTTAGAAGATTGTGCCCTAATTTCATATAAAAGGAAGCCTTCTCCTCTCATTTTCTCTAAGTCTTCTAAGTGAAAAAAGCTCTAAACAAGATTTTGTCAAGAAGCAAAAGTTCAAGCATCCATTGTTCTACATTTTTCCAATATTTAAAGGTGTTCAAGTATTCCTCTCAAGCATTCAAGTCCTCCATTGAAGATCAAGGATTCAAGCTCTCAAGCCTTTGAAGGGATTTGGTTCAAGCATTCAAGATTCATCATTCAAGCCCTAGATCTAGCCATCATGATGGTGTGATCTTCCTTCAAGATCCTTTGTGCATCCTCAAGACTCTTTCATTACTTCTTCAAGGTGGATTCCAAGCATACAATCATGGAGATTTATGGTTTCTAAAGTCCATGCTTTCATATTTACATACTTACTTACATTTGAATTACAATTACATATCTATTCACTATCATAGCTTCATTGTTAGATTTAATTCTACTACTTGCTAGCATTCTTATTTCAATTCTTGATTTCAAGGTTAATTCCTAAATCAGGGTTTGACTAAGGCAAACCCCTCCCTCACAATAAAAAAATCTCTTTTTCTTGTAGGTACAGGTTTAGGACTGGGGATTTGGACTCAGATCTGGATACCCTTTTCGACAAACTTTTGGGATCCGCAAACAAAGTCACTTTCATATCTGTGCAGGTCAGGGTTGACATTATTGGGTCAGGGTTGACATTTGTGGGTCAAGGTCGACCTTTTTCATAAGATGACATTGGAATGGAAAATGATTTCTGGGTTTTGTTCGTCTCTGCGTTTCCTTTCTAGATCATACTTTGGATTTTCTAGAAACTGAGTACAGACCTTAGAAAATAGCATTCTTTGATCTGCAATATTTCAAGGTTAGTAATTTTCTACCATTCATTTCAATTCAAATACTTAATCATTCTAAATCTCTCAAACATTTACAATCATTTCAAAACACATTTTAAGAGGGAAACCTAGGATCTCTTTCTTTATTCTTATTCCCAATAGATTGATTCATTTATGCATTGATCCTTTTTGGGTTGATCGATTTGGATCCTTCCTTTGTGCATTTGAGAATAAAATGGAATATCTTATCTTTCCCTCCACTCTAAGAATTAAATGTAAGGTGATAAGTGATGTGAGTATCAAAACACTCTTATTCCATAAACATCATTTTTCTCCTTTACATTTTGGTGAACCCGCGATAGACAACTCTTTCTTTTTGGTGTTAGATTTACATTTAATATTAGATCTTTCATGTATATAGAGGTAGGTTTTCTTTTATGCTCTTGCATTTATATTTAAAAATTTATAAAAATCACAAAATTTCTTTAAAAATACAAAAACATTTACATTTTTCATTGTGTTCAACATGTATGATTTTTGTTTTGAATACTTTGATGAGGTTTTTTTTGCTAAAAATGATAGATCCCTTAATGAGGTACATGGAAGTGAGAATGCAAATGGGTCAAATGAGATCTCCATGGATCCCATTCCTATTTCATCCTCCTCTACAATCTCTTCAATTGACCTTTACCATAAAAGTGAGTTAGGGATAAATGTTACTTCTTCTCCTAATATATGTCTTTTCTATGAGCCTACTTTAGAATATACATCTTCCCCCTTTAGGGATCAAGCTTTAGGCACTCCTACAATGTGTTTTATTGATAGGGAGGATAATCCTCCTATTTGGGATGAACCTTTGGATTTGGATGTTGATTACTCTCTTCCTTATGAAGCCATTGTGGATAATCCTCCTATTTGGGATGAACCTTTGGATTTGGATGTTGATTACTCTCTTCCTCATGAAGCCATTATGGGTGATTCTACTTTTTGGGATGAACCCTTGGATAAAGACAT
>MU223914.1:1300416-1373011 GCA_018584345.1 Thuja plicata | reverse complement strand
ATTGTTAGATTCAATTCTACTACTTGCTAGCATTCTTATTTCAATTATTTATTTCAAGGTTAATTCCTAAATTGGGGTTTGACTAAGGCAAACCCCTCCCCCACAACAAACAAACCTCTTTTTCTTGCAGGTATAGGTTCAGGACTGTGGATTTAGACTCAGATCTGGATACCCTTTTCGGCAAACTTTCAGGATACGCAAACAGAGTCACTTTCAGATCTGTGCAGGTCAGGGTCGACATTATTGGGTCAGGGTTGAAATTTGTGGGTCAAGGTCGACCTTTTTCATAAGATGACATCAAAACAGAAAATGATTTCTAGGTTTTGTTTGTCTCTGCGTTTCCTTTCCGGATCATACTTCAGATTTTCCAGAAACTGAGTACAGACCTCAGAAAAAAAACATTCTTTGATCTACAATATTTTAAGGTTAGTACTTTTCTACCATTCATTTCAATTCAAATACTTAATCCTTCTAAATCTATCACACATTTACAATCATTTCAAAACACATTTTAAGAGGGAAACATAAGATCTCTTTCTTTATTCTTATTTCCAATAGATTGATTCATTTATGCATTGATCCTTTTTGGGTTGATCGATTTGGATCCTTCCTTTGTGCATTTGAGAATAAAAGAGAATATCTTATCTTTCCCTCCACTCTAAGAATTAAATGTAAGGTGATAAGTGATGTGAGTATCAAAACACTCTTATTCCATAAACATCATTTTTCTCCTTTACACAAGTTAAAGTTGTATTCTAAATAGATCATTTACTGCATCAGTTTAACCATTGATTCAGAAAATCTCTTAACTGAGTGAGATCTAACAGTCCTTATTGTATTGAGATACTCAAGAGTATTAAAAGGTTTTCTTGTTGACAGCATAGGGAGTGCTAGGTCAAAAGACAAACTGTTAGTTTTAAAACCTCTGACAAGGTTGCACTTAACAGTGGGTATTGTAACCTTTAACAATGTTAGCTCTTCACTGAGCTCACTTCAGAAAAGTGAAATTATTTCGGGTTACCGGTCCCAGGTGGTTTTTCCCATATTGGGTTTCAACATTAAAAGCTATGTGTCAAATGTGTATATGTTTCATTGCATTGATAGTTCTCTTTACACATTATTGAAATTAGATTGGTCGGTTAACACTAAGTTTATTTACTGATACTTGGTAAAGTCTAGAAAAGATAAACAATATATCTTATCGAGCAGTTTATATTTGTTAAAAGTTATTTATGGCATACATCTTGTTGAAATTGGGAATGTAAGATAACCAAGAGTATTATATTTGAAATATAAGTTTTTTGGTTGGATCTTTTGGAATTATTTTTAAGGCCACTGATTCACCCTCCCACCTCTCTTAGTTATTCTAAAAATTGGTATCAAAGATTTGGTGCTTGGAAGAAAATTTTAAAGGGAATTAAGATAAATATCACAAGATGAGTAAAAGGGATGTGCCTAAGTTGAACAAGGAAAACTTTGCATCGTGGCAAAGAAGGATAAGACTTCATCTATCTGGTATTGGAAATGATGTTACACAATACTTGGATACTAAATATTTTGCACCTTCTGGACCTCCGACTATTGATCAATTGAGAGAGAAACATGAACATAATTCTATGATGATAGAACTTGCTTCTTCTCTAACCGATGTTGAATTTGAAGATGTGAAATCATGCACCTCTGCAAAACAAATGTGGGAAAAACTCAAGCTAGTACATGGAGGAGATACCAATGTGCTGAGAGCTAAAGCTAAAAGCCTAAGAGGAAAGTTTGATGACTTGATAATGAAAGAAGGAGAGAACATCACTCAGTACAGTGATAGAATCAAAGAAGTTGTTAATTCTATATGTGGAGGAGGAGGAGTACTTGAGGAAGAAATAGTTGTAAGTAAAATTCTGAGAACCTTACTGCCTATTTTTTCTATTAGAGTATCTGCAATTCAAGAAATGAGAGCAGTAGCAAATAAAAATGTTACTCTTGATAGTTTGATTGGTAGAATTATTTCATTTGAGATGAACAACTATGACAACAGTGTCTTACCTACAATTGAGTCTACATTCAAGTCTTCTCTGAAAATAACCAAACCTAGTAACAAACACACTATGAGAAATGATAGTGACGGTGACAGTGATGAACAATAACTTGATGAACTTGAAGCACTAATGGCTAGGAGATTACATAGAGGTAAAGGAAGATATAAAGGTAAATTACCATTTGTCTATTTTAATTGCAAAGAAATTGGTATTTTACTACTAGATTCCCTTACAAGAGAAAGTATGAAAGAAACAATGACAGATCTTATGAAAATAAGTATGACAGAAGTGATGACCAAGACTATAGAAGAAACTGACACTTTGAAAGAAGAGATAACTAAGATTACAAGGAAAAAGGAAAGATGGCTTGTTACCTGGTTGAGAAAAAAGCTGAAAATTCCTGTACTAATTCTTATGAAGATATTGAGGTAGTATTTGTTGCTATGAAGGATGATTCATCTGAATAAAAAAGGTATGTTGAAATAGTACTCATATATAAATTTAGCAAAAATTGTGTCTGGATTATTGATAGTGGTTGTACTCATCACATGACTGGAGATATAGAAAAGTTTGAAACTTTTGAATATTATAATGGTGGATTAGTTAGGATGGGTAATGACTCACCTTGCCCAGTTGAAGGAAAAGGTACCATCATGTTGAATAATCTGATCAAATGTGAAAATGCATATTGGGTGAAAGGATATAACTATAATTTATTGAGTGTTTCACAGCTGAACAACATGGGACATCGAGTTGCAATTGAGAACAAAAAGGCAATGATCTATAATAGAACGAGAAATTTGATCGGTACTAGTGAACAAACAAAAGGTAATCTATTATATCTTGACAATATTGAGACCACTTGTTTATTGGCTAGAAATGAAGATGTTTGGTTGTGGAATAAAAGGTTATGTCATTTGAATTTTGACAACATGGGTAAAATAAGTAATAAAAGAAAAGTGAGAGGCTTACCGAGTATTTCAAATCCTGGCCATTCTATGTGCAAGAATTGTCAAATAGGAAAAATGACAAAGTCTAGTTTCAAGAGAAAGTTTCAAGAGAAAAACCTACACATCTAATACTATTCTGGAGTTAGTCCATACTGACTTGTGTGGTCCAATGAGAACAAAGAGCTATTATGGTGATAGATATTTTATTCTATTTGTTGATGACTATTCTAGGATGATGATTGTCATGTTCTTAAAAGAAAAATTTGAAGCATTTAAGATGTTCAAATGGTATAAAGCTAAAGTTGAAAAATAAAGTGGAAAAGAACTAAAAATTTTAACATCACATAGAGGAAGAGAATTTATTTCTGATGAAATCACTAACTTTTGTAATGAGCATGGGATTACAAGAGAGGTTTCTGCACCGAGAACACCACAACAAAATGGGATTGTTGAAAGGATGAATAGATCAATTTTTGATTGTGCCTGAACACTGATGATTAAAAAAGGCATCATACAAACATTCTAGAGAGAAGCTGTAAGTACTGGTGTTTATACACTGAACCAAGTTCAATTGAAGAAAGACACAAATAACACACCTTATGAGCTATGGTGTGGATACACACCAAATGTGAGTTACTTTAGAATTTTTGGAAGTCAATGTTATGCACTGAAAGATTATAGAAATGGGAAACTTGAATCTAAAAGTGATGAAGGAATATTTATAGGATATTTTACTAAAAGTAAACCTTATAAATGTATGAATAAATCTTCTAACAAAATCATTGAAAGTGCAAATGTCAAAGTGGATGACTTTTCTGAGAAAAATGATGAGGAAAGCATAAAGGAACCTGAAGATTACAACATATTTTTCTACATTGAAGAAACTAACACCTTGTCGGAGCGACAGAACAATGCAACCGAGCAACAGGGTGCACACACTGATAATCAGGAAAATGCTCGCAATGTTGAACCGAGTAATGAAGATCAAAATGAAGAACGAAGATCTAAACTTGTACTTGCAAAATATGTCAAAAGACACCTTCCACGGGACCATATCATTGGGGACAAAAGATCAGGAATGAGAACAAGAAGTAAGTCTCTTAACAATAGATGTTTGATTTGTGATTTTGAGCCTAAATCTGTTAATGTTGCACTTGAGAATCAAGAATGGGTTATTGCAATGAATGAAGAGATTGAATAGATTGAGAAGAATAAAACATGGACATTAGTACCTAGACCGAGTGAAAAAAATGTCATTGGAACCAAATGGATTTTCAGAAACAAACTTAATGAGAATGGAGAATTCACAAGGAAAAAAGCAAGACTAGTATGCAAAGGGTATGCACAATAAGAAGGTATTGACTATGGAGAAACCTTTGCACCCGTTGCTAGAATAGGAGTAAAAGTTCTACTTTCTTATGTTGCTTTTGAAAGATTCAAAGTATACCAAATGGATGTTAAATCTGCATTTTTGAATGGAATACTAGAAGAGGAGATATACATTGAACAACCTAAAGGGTTTGTTGATCCTAACAAGAGGAACATGGTTTGTAAACTACATAAAGCCTTGTATGGATTGAAACAAGCACCAAGAGCATGGTATGAAAGACTTCACTCTTATCTCATTAGTATTGCATTTTTCAGAACAAGTGACAATAGTAATTCATACTTAAAGAGAGATACTGATGATAAAGTTTTGATTGCTAAGATATTTGTTGACGATATCATATTTGGAGGTAATAATATGCTATGCAAGTCATTTGTTGATGAAATGAGTAAAGAATTTGAAATGTCAATGTTTGGAAAGTTCAAATTTTCTCTCGGTCTACAGATTCTACAACAGGATGAAGGCATCTACATCACACAATCCAAATAAATCAAAGAAGTTTTGAAGATATTCAAGATGGAGGGCTCCAAACTAGTTGGAACACCTATGGAAACCAGATGCAAATTGACAAAGGAAGAAAGGGCAACCGAGGTAAATCACACCTTATACTGGTCTATGATTGGAAAACTAATGTATGTTGTATAGATTAGACTTGATATAGCACATGCAGTTGGTATAGTTGCAAGATTCTCTACTAATCCTAAGGATTCACACATGACTTTTGTTAAAAGAATTTTGAGATATCTAAAAAATATTGAAGACTATGGTTTTTGGTACAATAAAGAGGGCAAATTTGAGCTACAAGTTTATACTGATGTTGATTGGGCTGAAAACATAGATGATAGAAAGAGAACTATAGGAGGAACATTATTTATGGGTGACAGACTTGTCACATGGATAAGTAAAAAGCAAGGATGCATATCTCAATCGACTCCAGAAGTAGAAGTTGCTGCAAATTGCTCTAACATTGCATGGATCAAGAAATTTTTGAAAGGTATGAATGAGGAAATTCTTGACCCATTCATTATCTATTGTGATAATACTAGTGTTATCAACATCTCAAAGAACCTTGTCATGCATGCTAAGACAAAGCAAATATCTATTAAGTATCATTACTTGAGGGAACAAGTACAAGAGTAATAGGAAATACTATAATATGTACAATTTAAAGAACAACTAGCAGATATATTCACAAAAATATTGCCAAAAGATACATTTGAATACCTGAGGAATAGAATAGGGGTTCGTCCCTTGTCTACTGGTCACTAAGCTGACTAGGAGGCTACATCATCCAACACATTATCATAATATTAATCATGTTGATGCATGCTAAGATATGGACTGCAATAAGATATCAGTCCACTAAAGGGAGAGAAAGCTTCAAAGGGAGAAAAAGAATGTTGGCTACTACAGAGTTGTATATTTTTTGGTATTTTTGTCAAAGGGAGAGAAATATTCAATGAAATATACATCAGGGAGAAGAACATCTAAAGGGAGAGAAAGATTTAATGAAATAACCATCAATCAAGGGGAGAGAATTGGAGAAATTTAACACTGTATATCTATCTAGAAAAATCTCTAGAAATTTAACATATCATTTACTGTATCAGTTTAACCATTGATTCAGAAAAATCTCTTAACCGAGTGGGATTTAACAATCCTTACTGTATTGAGATACTCAAGAGTATCAAAAGGTTTTCTTGTTGATAGCATAGTGAGTGCTAGGTCAAAATAAAAACTATAGTTTTAAATCCTCTAACAAGGTCACACTTGACAGTGTGTATTGTAACCTTTAACAGGGTTGGCTCTTCACCGAGCTCACTTTAGAAAGGTGAAATTATTTTGGGTCACCGGTCCCAGGTGGTTTTTCCCATATTGGGTTTCCATGTTAAAATCTACGTGTCAAATGTGTATATGCTTCATTGCATTGATATTTTTCTTTACACATTATTGAAATTGGATTGGACGGTTAACACTAAGTTTATTTACTGCTACTCAATAAAGTCTAGAAAAGATAAACAGTATATCTTATCGAGAGGTTTATATTTGTTAAAAGTTATGTATGGAATACATCTTGTTGAAATTGGGAATGTAAGATAGTTGAGGGTATTATATTTGAGATATAATTTTTTTGGTTGGAATTTTTAAAATTCTTTTTAAGGCCACTGATTCATGCCCCCCCTATCAGAAATTCTAACAATTGGTATCAGAGATTTGGTGCTTGGAAGAGAATTTTAAAGGGACTTAAGCTAAACATCACAAGATGAGTAAAAGGGATGTGCCTAAGTTGAACAAGGACAACTTTGCATCATGGAAAAGAAGGATAAGAATTCATCTATCTAATATTGGAAATGATGTTACGCAATACTTGGATGTTGAATATGTTGCACATACTGGACCTCTGACTGTTGATCAATTGAGAGAGAAACATGAACACAAATCTATGATGATAGAACTTTCTTCTTCTCTAACCGATGTTGAATTTGAAGATGTGAAATCATGCACCTCTACAAAGCAAATGTGGGAAAAACTCAAGCTAGTACATGGAGGAGATACCAATGTGCTGAGAGCTAAAGTTGAAAGCCTAAGAGGAAAGTTTGATGACCTGAGAATGAAAGGAGAGAACATCACTCTGTACAGTGACAGAATCAAAGAATTTGTTAATGCTATCCGTGGAGTAGGAGGAGTACTTGAGGAAGAAACAGTTGTAAGTAAAATTCTGAGAACCTTACTGCCTGTTTATGCTATTAAAGTATCTCCAATTCAAGAAATGAGAGCAGTAGAAAATAACAATGTTACTCTTGATAGTTTGATTGGTAGACTTATTTCATTTGAGATGAACAACTATGACAACAGTGTCTTACCTACTATTGAGTCTGCATTCAAGTCTTCTCTGAAAATAAGCAAATCTAGTAACAAACACACTATGAGAAATGATAGTGACGGTGATAGTGATGAACAAGAATTTTATGAACTTAAAGCACTAAAGGCTAGGAGATTACATAGAGGTAAAGGAAGATATAAAGGTAAATTACCATTGGTCTATTTTAATTGCAAATAAATTGCACATTTTGTTGCTAGATGCCCTAACAAGAGACAGGATGAAAGAAAGAATGACAAATCTTATGAAAAGAAGTATGACTAAAGTGATGACCGAGACTACAGAAGTAACTGATACTCTGACATAAGAGATAACTGAGATTACAAGGACAAAGGCAAGAAGGCTTGCTACCTGGTTGAGAAAAAAGCTGAAAATTCTTGTACTGATTCTAATGAAGATATTGAGGTAGTATTTGTTTCTATGAAGGATGATTCAGATGAAGAAGAAAGGTATGTTTAAACGGCACTCATATCTAAAGTTAGAAAAAATGATGTTTGGATTATTGATAGTGGTTGTACTCATTACATGACTGGAGATAAAGAAAATTTTGAAACTTTTGATTATTATAATGGTGGATCAGTTAGGATGGGTAATGACTCACCTTGCCTAGTTGAAGTAAAAAGTACCATCATGTTGAATAATTTGATCAGATGTGAAAAAGCATATTGGGAGAATGGACTTAACTAGAATTTATGGAGTGTTTCACAGCTGAACAACACATGACACTGAGTTGCATTTGAGAAAAAAAAATGATCTATAATGGAATGGGAAAGTTGATCGGTATTGGTGAACAAACAATAGGTAATCTATTCTATCTTGACAATATTGAGACCACTTGTTTACTGGCTAGAAATGAAGACATTTGGTTGCGGCATAAAAGGTTATGTTATGTGAATTTTGACAACACGGTTAAGATAAGTAAGAAAATAAAAGCGAGAGCTTTACTGAGTATTTCAAATCTCGACCATGTTATGTGCAAGAATTGTTAAATAGGAAAAATGACAGTCTAGTTTCAAGAGAAAAACCTACACATCTAATACTATTCTGGAGTTAGTCCATACTGACTTATGTGGACCAATGAGAACAAAGATCTATTATGTTGATAGATGCTTTATTCTATTTGTTGATGACTATTCTAGGATGATGACTGTTCATGTTCTTAAAAGAGAAATCTGAAGCATTTAATATGTTCAAATGGTATAAAGCTAAAGTTGAAAAACAAAGTGGAAAAGAACTAAAATGTTTAAGATCAGATAAAGGAGGAGAATTTATTTTTGATGAAATCACTAACTTTTGTAATGAGCATGGGATTACAAGACAGGTTTCTGCATCGAGAACACCACAACAAAATGAGATTGTTGAAAGGATGAATAGATCAATTGTTGATTGTGCCAGAAAACTGATGATTGAAAAAGGCATCACACAAACATTCTAGAGAGAAGTTGTAAGCACTTATGTCTATACACTGAACTGAGTTCAATTAAAGAAAGACACAAATAAGACACCTTATGAGCTATGGTATGGATACACACCAAATGTGAGTTACTTTAGAATTTTTGGAAGTCAATGTTATACATTGAAAGATGATAGAAATGGGAAACTTGTGATGAAGGGATATTTGTAGGATATTCTACTAAAATCAAAGCTTATAAATATATGAACAAATCTTCTAACAAAATTATTGAAAGTGAAAATGTTAAAGTGGATGAATTTGCTGAGAAAAATGATGATGAAAGCATAAAGGAACCTGAAGATTACAACCGATTTGTCTATGTTGAAGAAATTGACACCTTGCCCGAGCAATGGAACAATGCAATCGAGCAATAGGGTGCACACACCGAGAATCAGGAAAATGCTCACAATGTTGAATCGAGCGATGAAGATCAAAATGAAGAACAGAGATCTGAACCTGTACTTGCAAAATATGTCAGAAGACATTATCCACAGGACCATATCATTGGGGACAAAAGAGGAGGAATGAAAACAAGAAGTAAGTCTCTTAACAATAGATGTTTGATTTGTGATTTTGAGCCAAAATTTGTTAATGTTGCACTTGAGAATCAAGAATGGGTTAGTGCAATGAATGAAGACATTGAACAAATTGAGAAGAATAACACATGGACATTAGTACCTAGTGACAAAAATTTCATTGGCACCAAATGGATTTTCAGAAACAAACTTAATGAGAATGTAGAAGTCACAAGGAACAAAGCAAGACTAGTATGCACAAGAAGAAGGTATTGACTATGGAGAAACCTTTGCACCCATTGCTAGACTAGAAGGAGTAAGAATACTACTTGCTTATGCTGATTTTAAAGGATTCAAAGTATACCAAATGGATGTTAAATCTGCATTTTTGAATGGAATACTAGAAGAGGAGGTATACATTGAACAACCTGAAGGGTTTGTTGATCCTAACAAGAGGAACATGGTTTGTAAACTACATAAAGCCTTGTATGGATTGAAACAAGCACCGAGAGCATGGTATGAAAGACTTCACTCTTATATCATTAGCATTGGATTTGTTAGAACAAGTGACAACAGTAATCTATACTTAAAAGGATATATTGATGATAAAGTTTTGATTGTTGAGGTATTTGTTGATGACATCATATTTGGAGGTAATAATATGCTATGAAAGTCATTTGCCAATGAAATGAGCAAATAATTTGAAATGTCAATTTTTGGAGAGATCAAATTTTTTCTTGGTCTACATATTCTACAATAGGATAAAGGCATTTACATCACACAATCCAAATAAATCAAATAAGTTCTAAATATATTCAAGATGGAGGACTCCAAACCAGTTGGAACACCTATGGCAACCAGATGCAAATTGACAAAGGAAGACAAGACAACCAAGCTAAATCAGACCTTATACATATCTATGATTGGAAAACTAATGTATGTTGTACACACTAGAGATGATATAGCACATGCAGTTGGTATAGTTGCAATATTCTCTGCTAATCCTAAGGAATCACATATGAATGTTGTTAAAAGAATTTTGAGATATCTGAAAAATACTACAAAAGTATGTTGTTAAAAGAATTCGGAGATATCTAAAATTTGAGCTACAAGTTTATACTGATGTTAATTGGGCTGGAAACATAGATGATAAAAAGAGCACTACAGGAGGAGGATTCTTTATGGGTGACAGACTTGTCACATGGATAAGTAAAAAGAAAGGATGCATATCTCAATCGACTACAGTAGCGGAATATGTAGTTTTTGTTGCAAATTGCTCTAACATTGCATGGATCAAGCAATTGTTGAAAGGTATAAATGAGGAAATTCTTGACCCAATCATTATCTATTGTGATAATACTAGTTCTATCAACATCTCAAAGAACCCTTTCATGCATGCTAAGACAAAGCACATAGCTATTAAGTATTTTTACTTGAGGGAACAAGTACAAGAGAAACAAGTAATACTAGAATATGTACAATCTAAAGAACAATTAGCAGACATATTTACAAAACCATTGCCAAAAGATACATTTGAATACCTGAGGAATAGAATAGGGGTTCGTCCCTTGTCTACTGGTCACCAAGCTGACTAGAAGGCTACATCAGTCTACACATTATCAGAAGATTAATCATGTTGATGCAAGATGAGATATGGACTGCAATAACATATCAGTCCACTAAAGGGAGAGAAATCTTCAAAGGGAGAACAAGAATGTTATCTACTACAGAGCTATATAATTTTTTGGCATTGATGTCAAAGGGAGAGAAATATTCAATGAAATATACATCAGGGAGAAGAACATCTAAAGGGAGAGAAAGATTCAATGAAATAACCATCCATCAAAGCGAGAGAATTGGAGAAAGTTAAAACTGCATATCTATCCAGAAAAGGGAGAAGAGATTCTACAAGAAGGGAGAGACATAAATCAGAAGACAGAATTGCTATACCATTGAAGGGAATGAAGAAAGGAAGAGCACACAGCAGAATTAAATCTAAGGTAGAAGAGCTTACCAAGATTCAGATATTTGAATTGGTTATAGAACAATAAGTTTGGTATGTTATGGCATATTTTATACTGCATATTTCATAGTATGTTGTCATCAATTCCAAAGGGGTAGATTGATGAACTATAACTGATTGAATGCTTGAAGATGATAAGTTGATGATCACCGAGATGCAAAAGTGAATGCAAGACATTAAATTAGTTAATGTATTGTATTGTCATTGATGTCAACTTGATATGGTTTGATTATTCATACACATAATATCATAACCTTGAAGATCTGAAGAGACAAAGTTTATGTTGTCGGTAAAATATAAAAAGTCAGCATACACCGAGTGACAGTGAACGCCGACCAGTTCACAGTGTATACTGAGAAACTGTTACCGAGCAAGAGCTAATTACCGAGCATAACTGGAGTTGATGACCGAGCAAAATTGAAGTTAAAGAATGACAAAATTGCTTAGTTGGCAAAGCTATATTTAGGGATTGACTAATTAATTACTTTATTATCAATGATCAGTTAAACTAAAGAAAGGAAATAGATTTAAGGCACGTTTTATTCACAGTTATCAAGGAGAGATTTACAAAATAAAACTAAAGGAGAGCTTTACGAGATAAAGCAAAGCATGGCAAGTTTTACAGATAAAGAAGAGATCTATGACAAAAACAAGGAGATTGAGCGGCTAATCATGTCTATATAAAGAGACAAGGAATTCACTATGAAGAGAGGAATGTTGAATACAATTTGTGTGAAGATGGAATTCTTCATGCAGAACTGATCATGCAGGCTGAAGAACAGAGCCAAGGAATTCTGCAGACACCGACCAGAAGAAAGAATGAAAGCAAATGAACTAATGTGTATATTGATTAGAGAGGTTTTATTGGACTAAAAATAGATCTAAATATTTGCAAGTTAAAGTTGTATTTTGAACAGATCATTTACTATATCAATTTAACCATTGATTCAGAAAATCTCTTGACCGAGTGGGATTTAACAGTCTTTATTGTATTGAGATACTCAAGAGTATCAAAAGGTTTTCTTGTTGACAGCATAGTGAGTGTTAGGTCAAAATACAAATTGTTAGTTTTAAATCCTCTAACAAGGTCGCACTTAACAGTGTGTATTGTAACCTTTAACAGTATTGGCTCTTCACCGAGCTCACTTCAGAAGAGTGAAAATATTTTGGGTTACCAGTCCCAGGTGGTTTTTCCCATATTGGGTTTCCACGTTAAAATCAATGTGTCAAATGTATATATGTTTCATTGCATTGATATTTTGCTTTACACATTATTGAAACTAGATTGCTCGGTTAACACTAAGTTTATTTACTGCTACTCGGTAAAGTCTAGAAAAGATAAACAGTGTATCTTACCGAGAAATTTATATTTGTTAAAATTTATTTATTGCATACATCTTGTTGAAATTGAGAATGTAAGATAACTGAGGGTATTATATTTGAGATATAATTTTTTTGGTTGGATCTATATTTTAATCTTCTGCCCTTTCTAAGGATCCATTTTCCCTCAATTAAGTGGTGTTGATTTATCATCCGATGTCCTTTATGGCATGGAATTGTTTTTTTTTCTTATGGATTGTATCTTTTTACAAGAGGTATGTATTCTTTATCACAACATCTTCCTTGCTTCAAAGTGTATGTCTATCGTAAACAAATCCCTTACATAAAGGCTCAAAGAGTGTTATCCTTCATCAAGAATCCATTTACCTAGCAATGGGGAGAGTGGGAATTATTGTTCACCCTCCCTTATTTTGGTCAATCATGCTATTTTTGTACAACATATCCTCCTGGAGGAAATTTTATTTGAACAAAGATCTCATCCTCCTCTCTTGTGCATCTCTCAATCCTTTTCACTTGTTACGAGATATCTGTTTACAATCGTCTCTTCCTTGCCTTAAAAGTGTTATGCCTCTTTGGCTAGGGTTGCATGGACATTGTTTCTTAAAGGATATCTACTCAATGTTGAAGGTGTGTATCCTTTGTTCTTCTTTTCCTTAAGATTTCATCATAGCTCTATGTTTCCATCTTAAGGAGGGGGTATATATGCGGCCTCCTTGTGTATAATATTACAAATTTCCTTAGATACAATACTTTCCTTAGCTATCATTTTCCACTAATTTTAGTATATTTCCTTGAATACAATGCTTTCCTTGGTTATCCTTTTGCACCATTTTAGTGGATTCCCTTGGATACAATGATTTCCTTGGATATCTGTTAGCACATTTTTTAGTAGATTTCCTTGGATACAATATTTTCCTTGGTTATCCTTTTGCGCCATTTTTTAGCAGATTTCCTTGGATACAATGCTTTCCTTGGTTATCCTTTTACACCATTTTTAGCCTGTTTCCTTGGGTACAATGTTATCCTTCGTTATCCTTGGGAATATTTGTCTACCATAACACAACTTGCTAGACTATTTGACCTTTCCTTTGGACTTATACATTTTCAAGATGGATTGACTAGCATAATGCAATTTGCTAGACTATTCAACTCTCTCTTTGCACTGAGATAGATCTTTTAGGATGAGTGGAACTAGCATAACACTACTTGCTAGACTATTTTGTACTCTTCCTCTTCTTTGTCTCATGGATCACACAGCATAATATAAAGTGTTGCCCAGTGGAATTTGTGCTCTCATGGGTCGCCTAGTATAACACAAATTTCTAGCCTATATAATTCATGGTTTCCTTCTCTCTCCTTCATGCCCCCATAGCATAACACATCTCACTAGTTGGTTGGCCAATGGATTTTTGTCTCATCTTTGATGTCTGTTTTTTCTTTCCATGTGACCACTTGTGATCTTGCAATAACATTCTAAGTGTGATACTAATGGTTGAGATATTTTGTTCATTGAAATCTCTTCAACTAGTTGATTTGGACTTTTTATTTTTAGTACTAACCCCTTTGTTGTGAGTCTTTTGTATTTGTTTTTGCTTTCCTTTACTTTTTTTGTGTGTGTCCTTGCATGTGTTTGTATGAGTTAAGATCCTTGGATTGGGGGATTTCTCTCTTAACCCTAGTGATGTCTTATTTTTTTGCAATATTGTCCATGTCTCTCTCTTTCTTCCACTTTACCAGGGGTATGTGTGTTGGATCATGCTACCACTAAAGTGGGGGATAAATGGAGTGTCCTAAATTGCAACCGTATGCAATTTATTTCTTAGCTAGGTCATATTTCAACATGTATGGCCTCCTACATTCGGTCATGTTTATCCCAACTCAATTTTGCATCAAACTTTGGCTTCTCCTTCCCAATTGGGACCTCGGATCGCAATTTGAGACTACATTGGAGGGAGTTAGGTTCCTTGGGCGTCTATCTCTCAAAAGTAGGCCAACTTAGGTGCCATGTTCCTCAATGTTCAGGCCCAAATTGAAACCGCTTAATGGCCAGCTTGTTTAAGCGGTAATTTTAAACCCACGTTGGCATGCTTTGAGTTTAACATTCTAAAATATTTGGGAGATGTATATAAGAGAATTATCCTCCCTTATTTTGGAATCAACTCAATCCACAAGCATCAATTCAAGCTCTCAACTACAATTTTGCATCTCAAGTCTTCGAGAGAAAGTATTCATCATTCACGGCATTTCATTCCACCGTATGCTTCATTGTGGAAAGCTTCAAAAACCTTCATGCAAACATTTATTTGATGAATTACTTTTAGGATTTTGAGGAATCGTATAATTGCATCAACATTTGTGATCACCTTCAAAGAGTGTTGCATCATCAAGGTATAAGACATCTAAATTCTCAAATCTAGCATCTAATGAATATCAGCATGCTTTCATTTCAAGTTCAATTCATTACAATTTCGTGGTTAATTCCAAAACCAGGGTTTGACTTAGGAAAACTGCTTTTCTACACAATATTTCCCCTCGTTTATGTGTGCAGGAATAGGTGGCAAATGCATGCAAAAGTTACAAACATATTAGGAGGAGAGATACAATATACAATTTGTTGGATATGAAACTATCAGCTAAGTAGGGTGCCCCAATCCATGGAGCAGACCAACCTACACGCCCCAATCCCCCCATTTTAATTTTAAATTCAGAATGCAAGTAAGTTATATTTTGTGCTAGTTGGATCTTCTTTTAGAAATTTTTTGTGAGTTCTCAATCTTTCCGTGTATGCAAAAAGTCACCTTTTCACCCTATTTGGCCCTATATCTTGCATTCTTAATTTACAATTGCATAGTCATACTCTCCCACAACAAAGGACCACTGAATCCACTTTGTGGTTGAGCCATCTTGAACCTAGGGGATCATTCTCCTTCCAATGTAGTGTGATAAGTGTGAAGTAAATTCCATATTTTCATGCATAAATTTGTGGATCATATTTCATATTTTTTTCACCTTAAACCTTCTTCAACAAATGAGTGAATGGAAGGGCGCAATCAGCCAACTAAGATAAAAATCTTCATATGGCCTAAATCTTTCCTTGCAAACTACGAAGTTGTGAGATGTTTTCAGGTGGAGGCTTGTTAACAATCACATCAATCTTATTTGTATTAACTTCAATTCTATGTTGAGAGATAACAACCCCTAAAAGTGTGTCAGCATCTACACCAAAGACACACACTTAAGGGGATTTGGTTTCTTTTTGTAGAGTCGTAGTCTTTGTAGAGTCGTAGTCCATCAAAGATAAGGCAAAGGTTATTAACATGATCCTAATGGAATATAAACTCTACCAAGGTATCATCAACATAATCCTCTAGAATTTTATGAATCAAGTCATGAAAGATAAGATGCATTGTTTGTTGATAGGTTGCACCAGCATTCTTCAACCCAAACAACATTACTACATAGTAGAATGTATCCCAAGGGGTTGTGAAGGTTACCTTTATTTATCTTGAGTTGATTTGAATGTGATTATAACCCAAGAAGTCATCCATAAAGAAAAGTAATGCATGGGTTGAAGTCAAATCAACAATCATATTTATATTAGGAAACTGAGAATCATCTTTAAGAGAAGCCTTATTGAGATCTTAGAAATCGATGCATATGTGAATACACCCATTAGGTTTACTAATAGGAGCTATATTTGATATATAGTTTGAAAAGACAATTGGACAAATAAAGCCAACCATTAAAAGCTTATGTATCTCAATTATGACTAAAAAAGCGACCCTCGGATTCAACCTTTTGGATCTTTTGCTTAACTGCCTAAGCATCGAGATACAACATTATATTATGAATCACTGCATTCTCATCAATACCAAGCATGCCCTCATAAGACCAAGCAAAAACAACAAAGTAATGATGTAGAAGATCAGCATATGACTTATCGTATTCCGAAGAAAGTCACTTCCTAATCTTGATAGTCCTCTCAAAGGTTTTAGGATCCATGATAACATCGATAGCATCCCCCTCAATGAAGGAACTAAGGTCTTCAGGATTAGGTATACATGGGTTTTCACCATCATGAGACAAAGATGCTTCATCATCCATACTCCTAACACATTCCCCAAAGTATGTTTGCTTTTCCAAATAGTATGGGAATAGACATTTATGGTGATAGGGAGGCAAGCCAACAGAAGCATCCAAGCATTCTTCTAGAGCCTCCTCTAAAGAGAAAACATCTAGCGGAACTACATTGTGTCTATGTATTCAAGGTGATTTATAGCTCGAGCAGGAGAGGTGCAACA
Organism: Thuja plicata; assembly: GCA_018584345.1. NCBI lineage: Eukaryota > Viridiplantae > Streptophyta > Pinopsida > Cupressales > Cupressaceae > Thuja > Thuja plicata. The sequence goes on along the minus strand of MU223914.1, from coordinate 1,356,127 downwards.
GAAATTATGTTGACATTCAACGTCCATGGTTTTGTCTTGCAAGATGTCATGTGGTATCTAAGCCTAGTGTTAAGGTGATGAAGTTCAAGCTCTGAAGAAACTTGAATACCTTTCGTGTTAGGACCACAACCTCTACCATCATAGTCATATTTAGTAACCAAATCATAACTCAGCCTATAAAGAGAATTATGTTCCTTTGAAATCAGAGGATTGGTATACAAAAAATGATCGATGTGGAAGCTATCACTTGGCTTCACATAAGCATAAATATCATTTTTAGCCAAAACAAATGAAATCTTAGAAATTTTCAAGTAGATTGGGTCCACCTTGTATTCACCTATGGGAACCAATAAAATTCAAGGTTCCCCAATTGTTACCCAAACGTGTGTTAACCTTAGATGGAGAAGATTTAGAAGATGACTCAGCAAGGGCAGGTTTAGGACTTTTTGCTTTGTGGGGATCTACTTTAGGGGGATCTTATTTTTTAGAGGATTCTTCCTTTGGGATTTTTTAGAGGATTCTTCTTGGGTGTAATCGAGGTTTGACTTCTTGTTACCATTTGGCACAAGTACATGGAATCAAGGTCAACCTTAATAATAACTACTTGGTTGTTAGCCATAAACTATCTTCCCACTTGGACAATAGTGCTACTTTCTAAATCTATTACATGTGAGCATAACTCTCATACCATTTAAGTTAGAAATCTTCAATCATGAAAAGGAGATCTATTGATTTATAGACATCTTGTGAAGGCTAAAATATACCTTCATTTGTGAGGACCATAGATCAATCTTCTCTACACATATTTTACTATTGTAACACTAAATTATTTTTTCACTTCAACATTGAAAAACCTCCTAAATGATTACTCTTCTTGGATATGATGTCTTGTCTCTAGCTCTTCTTCCAAATGGACTTTTGGAATCCACATCTTCTCTATTAAGACTACTATCATGCTCTCAAGCATTTCAATCTTCTCTTCAACATGGTTAAAAACCTTCTAAAAATCTATTGTCTAAACATCATCTATCATATTGCCCTAACTCTTCTTAACCAAACTCTTGATTCTACGTCAAGCTCAAGAGGCACTAAATTCCCTCCAAATTCCACTTGACCCCATGAACTGCACAAACATGCAATAAAAAATTGAACAAAAACCTAAAGGATTTTACTACCCTGATACCCATTATCCATGAACAAGATGGCTATGCCACATTCCACCCCTTACAAATATATCCAATTTAATCTCAATATCTCAAGCACACTATAACATGATTTCATCCTATTAGAAATGGATGAACTATAGCTTCATATGCAAATTACTTAAACAAAGATATCAACACCAACAATGCACAAACATAAGTAAACAAACATGCTCAAACAAATGTTTGGAAGAGCTCTAAAATATGTTAGCAAGCAATCCTCTACTAACACAATATTTGAGTACATGTTATTTACCACCATGGCTCTAAGGCATGGAAGCGGGGTCTAAGACATCCCTTTATCTCCTTGTGAATTGAATACAATAAGTCAAATGCCAAAAAAACCAATTAATCACTATATTGGAATGTTATATCTTAGATTGACTTCTTTAATTAAACATGTTATTTTCCATCATTTATGGTCACAAGAAAATTATACACCCTATGTTTATTTTCAAAACCAACCATCAATTATTAAGTCAATTAAAAACACACCACACAAATTTTAGTTGCAAATTGTGCGACTTTAATAACCACCTTTCTTGGAGCCATTACTTCCACATATGGACTCAAAACATGATGTCAATTTTCTTTAATATTACATAAAATTTCAAAAGGAACGTGAATATGCAGAAGTATTCAACATTTGACTCTCTTTAACTATTGTTTTCCTACATTAGAACTACACACTTATCACATCACCCCAATTGTCCAAATGTCAAAACTAGACCCAATTATGAATCAAAGACAAGCAAAATGCACTTTAAGGGAGTTTGGACTAAAAAGTGTTGGGTGAATAGGAAATAAACATCAAGAGGAGAGTTTTTATGAAGACATCGCGTTACTCCTTTCTAGATTAGTATCGTAGGCAATCATGATCAAGAGGCCTTGAAGTAATATTATTTTGGAATGGCTCTAGAATAGGTTCAAGCAACTCTTTGGTTGATGTTGGCCCAGAGGTATGAAAATGAGGTGACCTAGTTTGTATGGTTTGGGGGGCCTTTTCTCCCAACTCTTCTACTACCATCCTCCCTCCAATATGAAGTCTCTTTCTATATATAACTGATTGTACTATTTTATTTACTTAATATATTACACGCTATACCCATTTCGCTAAAAAAAAAAAAACTTTGGTTGATGTTGAGGATACAATTTTTGCTACTTTGATGCAAATGTTTTCTATGGTGGTTCCATACTAGTAACAAGAGAAGGAAAAAAAAGGCCACAAATCAAAGGTAGAAAAACTTCAAAAGGACGCTCAAGATGTCACTGGAGAAGGAACTTAACGATTGATGAAAGGGCCCCTCTCAATACACTAATAGGTTATTGGTGGCATTGACCCAATTCTCCGTGTCTTTGATTGCATTGTTTAAGATTTATGAGTTTGAGGCTTTTTATATAAAGGTTTTACCTTATTTGGTTTTACTTTATGTTTGGACCCTTGTTTGGGGATTAGCATTTTCTTTGGATTTATCCCAATTGTTCTAATTTATGGGTTTTCTTTTTGTATCATTTATTTTTTATAAGGTTGAAGGCCCCAAAAGACCCATCTATAATTAATTGCCAAAAAAAAATGGCATAAAAACTGTTGTGAAATCAAAACATTTAAACATAATAAGTCATGAAACGTAAAGAACTCCTAGGAGTAGATGAGAATAACGAAGCTTGAGAGCTTTAAAAACACATCTACAAACCCAACTAAATCCAAGGGAGAACAAAGTACCAAAGATAAAAACACAAGGCACAATCCCCTGAACAAAACTAAGGAAATGGATAAGAAGTTTCATTAACAGGAACAACCAAACAATTAAAAAAGCCAGGAAAACTTGGGGTCCAAAAGCATATTAAAATCTAGGTCACAAATTTATGCTTGGGAGTAATCACTGTTCATAGGATATATTTCCAACACAATGGTACAAAATCAAACGCAGGATTCCCAATTAAATCAAACCACAAAAAAATCATGAAAACTTCACTAATACATACCGAAAACTCAATTAAAGACGCTATAGATCAGGCTCAACACATTTAGGCTTGCTGGCAAGAACAAGAGGGGCAGGCAAGATGAATTTAGATCTAAAGTTTGATAGGAATTTTAGAATGTATCACCATGCAACCAAAAAAAATTCCAGGTAATTTTGTGCTTTCATACGACAATTCTCATCTCAAACCAGTTGTGCACATCGCAATACATGTTAGTAATGCCCCACTAAATTTCAACCCATTTATAGATCGTTCCGATCGTGATTCAGCTTGCTGGGTACAAGTTACTTCCTCAACTCGAGTGGGATGATAAGTTGACTTCTACTGTCACACGTATCCATAATCTCCTTAAATTCAAAGCTTTGTTACAATCCATAATGCATTTCGGACCAGAGAAAAATAAGCATATGAAACAGTATTATGCAAAATCAATGATAAAATATTAATTTCCATCTTATGGTACAAATCCCAACAATCTATGTTGTTTGTCATGACCAAAACCATGCAATTTTTCAACTATCAAAAACACCATATCAATTGTGAATTATTTTGTCATCAATACAGAAGAAAATCATAATTATCGGTTATCAATTAGCACTCTTTTGGTGCTTGATTGACAAAAACTTTAGCTCATGCTTTAACAAAGACGAAGAAACTAATTAATAGATATATAACTCGGTAAACCAGATTCATCAAGCGTTACCCCAGAAGCTATCAATACAGATTGTAAGTAATACAACTGTAGACTTATATTTTATAAGAAATCGGGACATGTCCCCCGGAATTTTCTGCCCGTGTCCCTGTACTGGGGACATTTCCTCAGGTCTGACAATGTAAACAGTTCATACTTTGAACAATTTATTGAGGTTTCAATGAAAGTATAAAGATTATCTATCCACAAGAATGCATCCAACAGTTCATAACATGAAAATTGTTGTATTTTAAGGATTCTATTATGTATGTGTCAATATGATGAATGATTCTGTAATGTATATATATGTTTTTATATTGCCATCCCCAAAAATGGCCTCAAAAAATCCCATCCCTGAAACGTGTCCCCCCTCCCCACGTCCATGTCCTGGAAACTTGGAGGAACATTGAACTCAACTCGTAAAAAGTTCATCTAAGAAACTTATTAAAATCCAAATTCAAAGGCTGTGTCTACTTGAATCTGAATGTGCATTTGTGTCTATTTTACTGTGCATTTCTATTATCGAGATTGCCTAAAATATCTGTAGGAAGTAATGTAGACCTGAATACGAACTAAACTACATTAGGCTTACTCGTTTTGAGATGGGAACAAATTGCACGTCAATTCATCTGTACAACTAGAAATATGCTCCACAAAAGGCACCTCCTGTTAAAACACCACTTTAAAAGAAACAGGTCGTCCAATGTCAGAATCACTATTTCTTTGTGATTTATGAGAAAACACCAAATTCCATATAACATATCATTCAATGTAATAAGAAACAGTTCTTTGACTAACGATGTTAAATATCCTACATGATCTCTTGCTCACAGACATTAAAATCAACTCAGAATTCATTAGAACCTTTGAAAACATTAGTTAGTTCTGGAACGGCAAGCACTAAGTCATTGTAGCATGCGTATGCCATGAATGAAAAACCTCAAATACTGTACATCTAAAGTCCTCACAACGCCAAGATACATAAACTATTTCATTTACTCATGGACTCAATTAAAATGTGCTCCCTTCTGCCGGCTGTGACAGCCTTCTATTGTGTGATGTTGCCATTTCACGTTTGAGTTCCATTAGAATATCCTCCATGGTATACTCTGATCGCCAATTTGCTAACATTGGAAAATGCTTTGGTTCTACCTGCAAATTAGAACAGAAAGAAACGTACGTTAATGACGAAAGTTGTTCTTTTAAATTATTACAATACAGTAGATGGATTGAAGCTTATGCTATACTCCCCAAAGAACTAAACAAAATACACAATCCTTCCACCGAGGTGATATCAATCCTCAAAAACCTGTATATAAAATGACATGAATTATCTAAAAGCAGAGATATACATTTCTTCAGGATGTTCACAGGAAAGAATGGAATATGGTGCAATCAAATAAGGGACATAATTAAACTAGTTTAATGTCTGAAAAAGAAGTTTAACAATATAAATTTTTCCATATGAATGAAAAATAAAAATGTCATCCACGTCAACATGTAAATGCAGACTTGAATAGTTCTCTTGTAGTTTTCCACTGTCTAGCTGCAGAAAAATCAATGTATAATACAGCAGGTTAAACAGAATCAATTTTTCCATATGAATCAAAAATAAAAATGTCATCCATGGAAATGCAATCTTGAATAGTTCTCTTGTAGTTTTCCACTGTCTAGCTGCAGAACAATCAATGTATAATACAGCAGGTTAAACCAAATTGTATATAAATCCTCTGACAATTCAGTTTTTCTATATTTATAAAGTATAATCTATGCAGGCTTGATTGTGACACACCGCCAAAACCCTAAACAAGGAGACATCAGCCAGGACCAATAAAATTACAAGACAATACTTGTAACTATCAAGTCTGTGAACTCTTTGGATGCTGGTCGCTGCTCTATTTGATGAGTGTTATTGCTCAATGGTTTGATATTCCTTGATTAATACCTTGAATTATGAGTGAGCAATGATTGATAAGTCCCCTTCAATTCTTGGAATTAATCCTCCTTTATACTTTATTAGTTCGAAGGGTCACCACCTTTCATAAGGATTGAGTCACCAATTTTCATTGTTGTCTTTGAGAATAATAAATTAAACCCCAAATTGATCTTCCCTTGGATCTCCTCCTCAAATGAAATCTTCTCCCCTTTATATCCTCCAATGCGAGGAAGAATCACACCTCTTCATAATGGTCACAACCTTTCACGATAACCACCCTTCGAAGGGTCACAACACTTAATCATTTCTGCCCCTTTGAAAGAGTCACTTCCTTATCTTATTCCCATTATTTTCTTCTTCCATTAATGCTTCCTTAATTCCTTTTAGTACTTTCTAAGTTGCCGAGTTTTCACAGAGTTTTTGTCAAGTATTTGTTGAATTGAATATTTTGGGCTTACCGAGTACTCTTCAAGTTCAAGTCTGCGAACTTGGTACACATCAATGAACTTAACCATCAAATGAGTATGGCAGGGACCTCTAACCAACTATCATCTTCTTAACCTTTGTTAATTGTACACTTGACTTTGCTAAGTTTTTCTAAACCTGTCAGTCTTTGTCTTCCTAACTATTTTAGTTTGCATTTCACTTCTGTAAACCTTTCTCCATATGCTCTCCAATGTCTTAACATGTCTTCTGAATTTGCTTCAATAATCCATTACAAACTTAGGTTTGTAGAGCACTTACAGCACTCTTGTAACTATTTAAAACATCTTTATGACTGTCCTCTAAATCTTATTATCCATCATCTTATCTTTACCCTGTAGACTGGCAGGATCAAAGCTCTGATACCAATTGTAATGTCCCCTTTTTGGGATTGCCCTAAAGCTTGCCCAAGCACCTTGTAACTATTAAGTCTGCTGACTTTCTCTCTTTGGATGCTGATCACTGGTCTCTAGGATAAGTATTATTGCTCAATGATTTGATCTTCCTTGATTGAATGCCTTGAGGTATGAGTGAGTGATGATTTATAAGTCCCATTCAATGCTTGGAATGAATCCTCCTTTATACTTTATTGGTGGAAAGGTCTATTAAAATAATATTTATATCCTATTGATGGTTATCTATTTCTGTTATAATCTATTGTAAATATTAGAATCTTTCTAATATTTAGTCTTCAGTTAGTTAGAATAGAATGTTTCTATTCTTTACGATTGTTTCCTAAGGAAACATCGTTTATTCTTTTGTATATATAGATCTTTCGATCTCTGTTAATATCATCAAAAAATTTACCAATTACTTCCCATAATATGGTATCAGAGCCAAAATTTCTTTTTAGAAAAAATATTAATAATTTCATTTTGAAATTATCTGCTCTCTAAATTTTTTTTCGAAATTCTCTTCTGTGAAATCAGTGTTTAGGCTCTCTGTGAAATTCTCAGAAAATTGTTAAGTCTGTCATTTGCATTTTTTTTTCTTCTGAAGAAATCGCGAAGCTTCCTCTGCAACCCGCGACCATCTTCAGTCGTATTTTTCTGGGCCATCCCTTTGCAACCTGCGCTATCTTCAGTCGCGGTCTCTAGGCCGTTTTTCTAGTGGCGTCTGTTCATGCGCAAGCCCAACCTCTGCAACTCCTGCGTGTCTTCTGGGCTTTGGACGTGGTCTCTTCTCTGCTACTACTGCGCGTTTTTCGACCCCTAAATCTACTCCTTACTTTTTCGACCTCCATCACGATGGTTTCTGCTCAAAACAGTGATTTCTTCAACAATCTCTGCAAAAATCACCATTTTTTGGAGCTTGGAATGAATCCTCCTTTATACTTTATTGGTGGAAGGGTCTATTAAAATAATATTTATATCCTATTAATGGTTATCTATTTCTGTTATAATCTATTGTAAATATTAGACTCTTTCTAATATTTAGTCTTCAGTTAGTTAGAATAGAATGTTTCTATTTTTTACGATTGTTTCCTAAGGAAACATCGTTTATTCTTTTGTATATATAGATCTTTCGATCTCTGTTAATATCATCAAAAATTTTAACAATTACTTCCAAATTTCTTTTTCGAAAAAATATTAATAATTACATTTTGAAATTATCTGCTCTAATTTTTTTTTCGAAATTCTCTTCTGTGAAATCAGTGTTTAGGCTCTCTGTGAAATTCTCAGAAAATTGTTAAGTCAGTCATTTGCTTTTTTTTTCTTCTGAAGAAATCGCAAAGCTTCTTCTGCAACCTGCGACCATCTTCAGTCGCGGTCTCTAGGTCGTTTTTCTAGTGGCGTTTGTTCATGCGCAAGCCCAACCTCTGCAACTCCTGCGTATCTTCTGGGCTTTGGACGTGGTCTCTTCTCTACTGATCCTGCGCATTTTTCAACCCCTAAATCTACTCCTTACTTTTTCGACCTCCATCACGATGGTTTCTGCTCAAAACAATGGTTTCTTCAACAATCTCTGCAAAAATCACCATTTTTGGAGCTTGAAGCCGCGACCTAGGGTTTCATTTGAAAACCCTAATTTTTTGGCTTGGAAATTTTTTTTATCACAAATTTTTGATGGGTTTTTTGAGAGCTCAACTGGGTTGTCTGTTTTTTTGGGGTGCCTCGATTTTTGTACCTCAATTTTTGAGCCAGTGGATCTAGAATCTGACAGCATATTCCTTTTGGGTTTTTCGAGCTCTCTTCTAGGTTCCACTTCATTTTTTCTGGGTGTTTCGACATTTTGCCTCGAAGTATGTGTCCTCTCAGTTCTACATGTGTTTCACTGAAATTCAAGCCATGGCATCACTGACAAATCTACTGCTCGAGGGAAATCAGAAGTTTAATGGTTGAAATTATAGCACGTGGAAGCAGAGGATGCTAACCATCTTTGAATATCACAGCAACGATCAGGTGGTTTTAGGTACTACAAAGCGTCCAACTACAATTGGTCTTCATCAAGTTATTTATGACCAGAAGAATTGGGAGGCGGCAATGTTTCTCAAATTATCAGTGGTTGATGATCAACTCCCTTAGATTCCATCTGGCAAAAAAGCTGCCAAGATATGGGAGCATCTCAAAACCCTACATGAGACTTCAGAAAAAAGCAGGGTCTTCTTTCTCAAGAACACTTTGTTTTCTATTATCATAGATGAGTGTAAATCGCTCCAGGATCACCTGAATCGGATTCAGGACATCAGTGATCAATTGCTTGCCATTGGACGCAAGATGGAGGAAGAGGACATTATGGTAATAACCCTCAAAAGTTTACCCAAGTCCTACAAGCATTTTAGCGAGACTCTCAACATCACTTCTACTAGTGTTGATCTAAAGTTCACTGATCTCTGCACACTTCTGCTTCAGCAAGATTGGTGGAAACAGCAATTCGGTAGTAGTTCCAGCTCCACCTCCACCGAGCAAGCCTTTGCTGCTAAATCCTTTCAGAAGGATAAGGGCAAGTCTCACTCTCAGCAGAAGCCCTCTGCTCCAGCATTAGAAGGCTCCAAGAAAAAGAACATCCAATGCCACTAGTGCCACAAGTATGGTCACGTAAAGGTTGAATGTCGGAAGCGCTTAGCTGCCCAAACTAAGCAATCTGATTCGCAGCCCAAAGCGAACAGTACAGAGCACACTGAGCAGATAGAATCTACCTTTTACGCCTTCGTGGCTAAAAGACCAACAGATCATGTCAAGTCATCTGCCTTGTACATTGATTCAGGTGCCTCTCGTCATTTCACCCACCGTAAAGATTGGTTCACTGACTACCAGCATTATTCAGATTTAGTTGTTTTTGGTGGAGGGGAAGAGTACATTGTTGTTGGCAAAGGCAACATTCAGATTCAGTCTACTAGGAGGAATCTCATTTTCCTCGATGTGTACCACGTTCCAGGGATGGAACTAAATCTACTCTCAGTCAGTCAAATACTGCGACACTCTCCAAGGCTGGATATCACCTTCAATTCACATCAGTGCACCATCACTAATAGGGAGAGTCAGTCTGTTGTTGCAGTTGGTCTTGAGGATCATGGTCTTTTCAGACTTGCAGATTCTGGTACTTCTCAGGACCTTGCTATGGCTGCTCAGCAATCTTCTGTCAGTTCCCTTTGGCATCAGCGTTATGGGCACTTAAATGTGCGGTATCTCTCTCAACTTGCTCGTGACAAGCTTGTCCTCAGATTGCCAGAGATTCAGACTCAACAACTTGGAGTTTGTGATGCATGTCAAGCTGGGAAGCAACATCGCACACCTTTTCCTCTTGGCGACTCATGGCAGGCTTCTCAGGTACTTCAACTTGTTCATACCTATATCTGCAGCCTATGGCCACTCCTTTTGTTCTTGTGTCCAAGTATTTTCTGTTATTTGTTGATGATTTCAAAAGAAAAATGCGGGTCTATTTTCTTAAAAAGAAATCAGAAGCGTTTACTGTATTTCAAAAGTTTAAACCTCTAGTTGAAAAAGACTCTGGGAAATCTATTATTGCTCTTAGGACAGATAATGGGGGGGATTTTGTTCTACTGAATTCTCTAGCTTTTGTGATCTTCATGGCATCAAGCGCTAATTAACCACACCCCACACACCACAACAGAACAGTATAGTTGAACGTCGGAATAGAACAATCACCGAGATGGCTAGGTCTATGCTTGAGCACAGACATGTTCCGAAGAAATTATGGCCAGAAGCAGTTAACACTGCAGTCTACCTTTTGAACTGGTCACCCACTGTGGCGGTCAAAGGCAAGACTCCGAAAGAGGCCTGGTCAAGTCGCAAGCCCATAATCAGTCACCTGAAGGTTTTTGGCTCTCTTGCCTATGTTTGGATCCTTTGTGCATCACGCACCAAGTTGGATGCCAAGAGCTAGAAACTCATGTTGTTGGATACAGTAGTCTTCACAAAGCCTACCGCTTGATCAACATTGAAACATCTCGTCTCATGTACAGTCGTGATGTAGTCTTTGATGAGCAGCAAGGACCGTTCATGCATGTCTCTCATGCTCCTGATTCAGCAAACCAGTCTTTAAAGGCTCATGATTTGGGAGTTTGGCTCCCCTTAAGTCCATCTCATGGGAGGGCTCTCGCAGCTCAAGTAGCTCCAGTCGTACCAGTGATTCATGTACAGACACCTCTGGCCTCTCCTCCAAGATCACCTAGATATGCAGATGCTTCACCTGATTTTGATCCAGATTCTTCTGATGAGGAACCTGATCATAGAGCATCTCCTGATGCTAATGTTGGTCCTCCTCTCCGGCCTAAATGGTGGGCTAAGGCACTTGGTGATCTTCGGGATGATGAGCTCATCAAGGGGAGGAACTGCTCGAAAAAAGAGCAAATCTACAGCAACTATCAATATTGCTCTCATGGCCAACATTCACAGTGTGTTTGAACCTCAGACATACTTAGAGTCTAAAGGAATTCTAGAGTGGGAACATGCCATGAATTCTGAACACCAAAGCTTGTTGAAGAATCACACCTAGGTCCTTTCTGATCTTCCACCAGGGAAGAAACCCATTGGTTGCAAATGGGTCTACAAAATAAAGAATAAGTTTGATGGTACTTTGGATAAGTACAAACCTCGTTTAGTTGCGAAAGGTTTCTCTCAGCGTCAGGGCATTGATTATGAGGAGACTTTTGCTCCAACAGCAAAGATGAGCACTATCAAATTAGTCATAGCCATGGCAACTCAATTTGGCTAGCAGGTCCATCAGATGGACGTCAAGAGTGCTTTCCTGAATGGTGACCTACATGATGCAGCCTCCCGGTTTCAAGGTTGCTGGTAAAGAACACCAGGTACTCAGACTGGTGAAATCTCTCTATTGCTTGAAGCAAGCCCCTAGGGCATGGTACATAAAAATTGATAAGTATCTCAGTGATCAAGGCTTCCAGAGGAGTACTTCAAACTCAAATTTGTACATCAAGACTACTGACAGTGACATCATCCTTATGGTCATTTATGTGGATGATCTGATCATCACTGGCAGTTCGGAATCTTTGATTTAGGGAATCAAGCAGAGTTTATGCCAGTCTTTTGATAAGACTGACCTTGGCCTCCTGCATTATTGCCTCGGTGTTGAGGTTTGGCAGTAGTCTTCTGGTATATTCATTTCTCAGTCCAAATATGCCAGGGCTCTGTTAGACAAGTTTCGTATGCAGGATTGCAAGCCTGCATCTACACCTATGGAGAAAAGTTTGAAGTTGTCAGCCAAGTCTGATTCTCCTCCAATTGATGATACTACATATAGGCAACTAGTAGGCAGTCTCATCTATCTCTCTGCTACTAGACCTGATATCAGCTTTGTCGTAAGCTACATTTCCCGCTTTATGACAGCTCCCAAGGCTGATCATTGGATGGCTGCTAAGTGTGTGCTTCGTTATGTGAAGGGCACTCCTGATTATGGAATTCTCTACTCTCGGAGTCCTAATCCTAAACTCAGTGGATTCACAGATTCAGATTGGGCAAGCTCTGTTGACAATAAAAAGTCAACTTCTGGATGTGTTTAGTTTGGGATCTGGTGCCGTCACATGGACCAATAAGAAGTAGTAGGACGTTTCTCTCTCCTTTATAGAGGCCGAATGCAGAGGGACAATTAAGGCAGGTTGTGAAGTTGTTTGGCTTCGTCGGATGCTTGGGAATATGCAAATGTCTCCAGCAGGCCCAACCACTTTGTTTGTTGATAACGAAGGCATTATCAAGTTAGCACGGAATCCAGTCTTCCATGAAAGAACCAAGCGTGTAGATGTTCACTGTCACTACATTCGGCAATTGGTTGAAGACGGGACAATACATTTGCAGTTCCTACAGCGGATCAGACTATGGGCATTCTCACCAAGCTTCTTGGTCCAGACAAGTTTGCCAAATTCAAAGGACAACTTGGTGTAGTGGATAGATTAACCATTAAGGGAGGGTATTAAAATAATATTTATATCCTATTAATGGTTATCTATTTCTCTGTTATGATCTATTGTAAATATTAGAATCTTTCTAATATTTAGTCTTCAGTTAGTTAGAATAGAATGTTTCTATTCTTTATGATTGTTTCCTAAGGAAACATCATTTATTCTTTTGTATATATAGATCTTTCGATCTCTGTTAATATCATCAAGAATTTTACCAATTACTTCCCGTAATAGGGTCGCCACCTTTCATAAGGATTGAGTCGCCACTTTTCATTGTTGCCTTTGAGAATAATATATATTATTCCCCAAATTAATCTCCCTCAGATCTCCTGGAAAAAAAATCTTCTCCCCTTTATATCCTCCAATGTGAGGGAGAGTCACACCTCTTCATAATGGTCACAACCTTCATAATTACCACCCTTGTTAAGGGTCGCAACCCTTCCTCATTGCTGCCCCTTTGAAAGAGTCGCTTCCTTATCTTCTTCCCATTCCTTTATTCCATTTATTCTTCCTTAATTCATTTTGCTCTCTTCTTTCTTCCTTCCTCTACGTATCCCCCCTCCCAAATGAAGTTCTCTTCTCTCCCTTGTATATCTCATGTTTGAGGGAGTCACAACTTTTCATTTCATGCCTTTTGACCATTCATTAAACTTAACTCAAGCTTAATTATATTAAATTTTATTGTTCTTTTATATTTTAATTTATTATTATTACTTATTAATAAATCCTATTTCAACAAGGGGACATTTCAATCCCTATCACCATGTTTACAGACTCAACTTTGTCGAGAAATCTGCAGGCACCCTCCAAGATGAGTGTACTGTTTTTCTTCTATTTTTATGGTTTTATGATGATTGGCAACTTGTAATTCACTCTTCTGGTGGGATTTTGGGCACAAGTGATTGACATAATGAGCTATCAACAATTGGTAATCTAGATATTTCCTGGCATGATTGTGTTTAGTATGTCAAATGAGATCCTTATGCGCATGTTTTACTAATGTTAGTATTTAATGCCAATTATCTCATTTTGGCATTTCTACTGGATGTCATTCTCATTTTACAGTCCCTGATTTTGTCAACAGTTTGCTTGGGTCCTCCTGTATCTTATATGGTTATCTGGTCTTCTATTCCATGGAAGCTAAAATACAAGGCTACATATGATGCTCTGCAATAAAAGTCTGTACAAACTACTTTTCATATACTTCTAATTGACCTGGGTATCCAGGTTTGTGGAGAGCTCTTACAAGGTAAAAAACATATTGTGGGACACAATCAGATACGTCACCTCTTTTTACTTGGGTGGGAACAGGTATTCATATGATAATATACTCTTGTTAACATATCCTATTTTTACTAAATCTATGTGTCCCAATGTTTGTGCCAAAAAATAGAAAGTAGGTGTGCCAGCTATTCAGGAAGCTGAGACCATAAGAGATTCATGGAAACGTCTAAACAGCAAACTAAAGCGCATACCTTACCAGGGGGACACTTAGTTTTTTATCTTAACTGTCTTTATATAACATGAGTTTGAGTTTGCTGTTTGAGTTTGAAGAAAGGTGTGCCAACTATTCAGGAAGCTGAGACCATAAGAGATTCATGGAAACGCCTAAACAGCAAACTAAAATGCATGCCTTACCAAGGGGACACTTAGTTTTTTTTTCTTAATTGTCTTTATATAACAATAGCCCTGCTCATAAGGAGCCTTTGTGCTCATTGGGCTCTTCCTACATCGGGTAGGCTCAAAATGAATTTCAGTGGCGCCTCCAAAGGCAAACTGCGCCTTTCAAGCGCTGGCTTCATTATCAGAAATGACCATGGAGTGGTCCTCTGGGCTGGGGCAATTCAGCTTCCTTCTGGGACAAATAACGAAGCAGAATTTGCCGGGCTTCACATAGGTATCAAACTTTGCCAAGAGAAAAACATCAGCAGCATTATGGTGGAGGGTGACTCCATGTTGGTGATCAATGCTATTGTCAATTGCATGATTCCAAGCTGGAAGCTCTGCACTTGGGTCGACAGGATCATCTCAATGATAGATCGGATGGGTGGCATTTCATACACACGTCTATAGAGAGGCGAATGCAACCGCAGATTATCTCTCCAACTGCGCCATTTCCCAAGATGTGGAAACTGTCATTTCAAACACCGTTTCTGTTTGGCCAAAAGACATCATCAGTCAAGACTCAATCTTTGGCTCAGTGTAACATTCAGTGGGCAACACTGAGAAGAGCAGTTTGTGATCGATTGTAGTGACTGTAGTCTACAAGTTGGTGACATAGGCAAACATGATCAATTTCAGGACTAAGTGGCCCATTTGGGCAGATTGAGCGGTCCCAGGAGCCATTTGTTTCCTGGTGTCCACTCTCTGCTATGCAATGTAAACTTTGTTTTTCATTAATAAAATGGGAACTACCCCCCCCCCCCCGTAGCATTTCGCCTGAAAAGAAAACCATATAAACCCATAGCCCCAGAGTAATAGAGCATGGGTAAAGCGTTGCATGGTGATGGGTCCCATGATTGTCCCCATTTATTGCTTTAATTTCATATTTTTAAAATATTTCCAAAGACTTTTCTACCCCAACTCTTTTTATTAATATTTGGGTAAAAGCATTATATCAGATGTATAATGTATTAACAAATGATTGTGTTAAGACAATTATTTCCAAGATATTACAGTATGTTATTTTAAATACAATAACCTTAAGAGTAAAGATTGTTTGTGAAGCTAACTTCTGTCTACAGTAAGGAAGACAACCTATGACCAAGGATGTACAGTGTTTCCAGCCAAAGCCACAAAAGCCAGCAGCCAAGAATCGCAGTGGATGATAATCGTTTGGCAGTGAACTTCTATGCAGATAAGGGCAAATCTCAACAAAGCAAAGAAAAATGTCTAATAGGTGGCAGATGATGATTCTCTAGCAAGGATTAAATGGCCAACAACACTTATCTATATGTTTCTCAACAAACTTGTTTTTCCTATGCATAGATTGGAATGTTGTTGTAGTACTCTTCTTCAAAATTGATTATACCTGGTTTCATAATTGTATTTTTATTTCCAAAATACGAGAGTCCTCCTGTATTAGGGACCAAGTAGACAAGTATAGAATAGCTATTCAAAGTCCATTAATGTCTAGAAGTAAGAGTATTCTGGAGATTGAAATTGAACATATCTATAGATAGATTTTCTACAAACTTGTACTATTTTTCTGAGTAGATAATTCAAGACAATTTTTTTCAATATTAGTTCATTTTTGTGATGAGTTATCAACGTATAAGAGGATTTGATTTAGTTAAAAGTCTGTGAAGAAGAAAAGAACAGTGCGGTTGACCAAGCAAAGGCCCACTTGAAGTGTTAGTTTAATGTTTTTTCTATTTATAGTTAGATTTTTTCACCATAAATAGTTTAACATCATTAATAAGGCAAGTTAGTTAACTTGTAGCATCTGTAGCAGACCTGTAGCAACCATTATGTAGCTCTTGTTCAATTGAAAAGTTTAATAAAACGGGTTTCCTTGTATTTACAAAGTTTAGAATTTCCCGCTATACACAACTTTCTGGTTCAACTCCCAGAAGCCTTGTAGCATCCATACAGCACTGCCACCATTCACAAAGAATATATCCCTTCGTTGATAAGATAAATGTAGCACATCATAGTTTAATAGGCTGTATGATATAAGATAAGGATGTCCGTTGAGTTGTTTACAACCCTGAGCTACATCCAATTTATACACAATTGATGTGACAATATTTTTGACACCATTGCTGAGTGTCTCAGGCTTTGGTGATTCTGAATCTGAATTTAGTTTTTTCTGATTTCCAGCACTTAAGATCTGCAACTGCTAACAAAACTATCAAGCCATTCACTAACACTGTGTAGGAGGGAGAAAACTTTATCTCTGTAACATTTCGTGCGATGTAGAAGAGATTCCTTGGGAAGATTCCTTCTTTATAAATTATAATAGTAATCGAGAAGAGGTGTCAGCAGCAGAAAAAGATGCTACAGTAGGACATGCTAACAAACCTCTAATATTTGAAGAACAGTTTCTTGGGTCCATCCCACCAATCGTTACAATTCAAAGATCAAACGAGCCCCACTACCAGTCCTTCGTACAGTCCATTTTCAAAACACTAACACCACAATGTGTGATGCAAAAGCAAAGGAACCTCCTGAAACCCTACCTTTCAGTGCCCTATTTCTGATCAAGCAGGACACGCTGTCCATTAAAAATATCCCACCTTCTGCCCTGCCAAACTTTCATGGTCTAATCACAGAGGACCCTGATGCATTCTTATTTGAATTCAATGTTCTTTGTCAAAGATATGACTACACTATAGATGAGCACCAATTGAAACTTTTCCCAACAACACTCAAGGATGCTCCCTTGAGATAATTTATGCCTTGTGGGATTAGGCAAAGATGCAGTGCCTTGAATTCAGTGCTCTTTTCTATATTTAATGAAAATGTATTTTTTCCCAAAGTAAATCCTGATTTTTTTAAGAAATCTTAATATCTTGGATTGTTAAATTTTCCAACAAAACATTTTTGCTGCTATGCTAAAAACTACACAATGATACATGGTTTTATACCGCAATGATACATGGTTTTATACCAGAAGCATTACAATTGATGTTAAACCACTCCAAATGTTTGATATTTTATGAGCCTAACCTAGGATTGGGTCAACCTGATCACTGTACCAAAGTGAGCCAGCAAAGTTGCTAAACATTACAATATTGTCCCTTGCCTTGATCTACATCAAATATATCCACTATAGATGCTTAAAATATTCCTAGCTTAAGTCAACTACTTATTAATTTATTTCTATTAATCAAACTGCTAAAATTGCTTATCATAGTCATCCTTTTGTGTCCTGATTGCAGATGATTTGTGCCTAAAGCAACCTGTTTGCTTAACATTGAAAAATTGTGCCTTGCCTTGGTCTACATCAAATGCAACCATAATTGCTTCAAATATTCCTAGCTTAAGTCAAATATTTATTAATTTATTTCTATTTATTGGACTGCTCAAATTTCTATTTATTGGACTGCTCAACACTAAAACAAGGCACAAATGGGCACTGAAATATGGATCTCTGCAAAAAAACGACCAAGAATGGGTCACATAAACCAGACCAACCAAGGCACGAGCCAAAAAAATAGCAAAAACATGAGTTATAAATCGCGTATGTTGCAAAGAAAAGTGTGTGGGTCGTCGCAAGTAGGGAAGACAATCATATAACACTGATCATTCAAGCCAGAGAGGAAACACGGGTCATAGAAAAAGAGCGCCAAAAATGGCGTCGTGAGCAGAGGACAAAACACAGGATGGAAACCCTCGAAGAGTATCCTATCACTGCTAAAAAAAATATCCAGTAGTCTATGCGTGGGTTGCAAAGGAAATCCCACACAAAAAGAGCCCACGATTTGCAGAATACAATGAAGGAATTTCGATAAAAAATTAAAACGAATAATTTCAGACAAATTATAGAATTATTTTTCAAATAACTTAAGCTCTGATACCATAATAGTTTGGTAAAATAATTGATAGATAAACGAATGAGCAAGATACTCGTATATAGTTTACAAAGATGACGTTATTAGAAACATTCTAATAACGAAAGAATAAAAGAATATTAGAAACATTCTAATATTTACAAGATACATAATATTGACCATTAAAAGAATAATAAATAAGATATTCAGAGATATTATTCTAATACCCTCCCTTAATGGTCAATCTATCAACTAAACCGAATAACCCCCTGAAATTAACAAATTTATCTAGAAGGAGTGACTTGGTGAGAATATCGGCAGTATATCTGTTGTAGGAACATATTGCAAATCCACGAATCCATCTTCAACCAGTTGTCGGATGAAGTGACAATGAATGTCAATATGCTTGGTTCGCTCATGGAAGACTAGATTTTTGGCAGGTTTGAGCACCCCTTGATTGTCGCATAAGAGGGGTGACGGGCCTGCCTAAGACATATGGATGTCAAAAAGCATCCTTCGAAGCCAAACTGCCTCACAACCTGCTTTGATTGTTCCCCAATATTCAGCTTCCATTAAGGAAAGAGATACTGCCTACTGCTTCTTACTGGTTCAAGTGATAGCACTTGTGCCCAAACTGAAGACATACCCGAAAGTGGACTTTTTGTCATCGACAGAGCCTACCCAGTCCGAGTCTAGATAACCAATGAGTCGAGGATATGTGGTTTGTCCATAGAGGATACCAAAGTTTGGAGTGCCCTTGACATAGCACAGGATGCGCTTTGCTGCAGCCCAATGATATGAAGTAGGAGTTGTCATGAAGTGAGATATATAACTGGTTGCAAAGCTGAGATCATGTCTAGTGGCAGTGAGATAGATCAAACCACCCACTAGTTGCCTAAATGCGGATTCATTCTCAACAGGAGAACCAGATTTGGCTAACAACTTCAGACCAAACTCCATAGGAGTAGATGTAGGTTTGTTGTCTGTTGGCAAAATATTTTGCAAGTCACTAAGACTACAACTTGCAAAATGTGTATTTTAGGCAGCAGTGTGTGAGGTTACTCTCTCCTCTCAGCAATAGGGGAGGCTCCCTTCTTACCACAGGTGGCTTCAAGTAGAACTGAACTGTAACACATACAATTCCCCTTGCAACAGTAATATCGGTGGCTCGGAGATTGACTTGAGAACAATCGACTGAGACAGCAGTGAATTTATCTAAAGATGGAGTGATACAAGAGCTCAAAGTCTCTTGTCCACGCTTCAAATAAGTACTCTATGTATTTAAGTTCCAATACTGAAGCCCAAAATCTTCAACCCTTGGAGTATTACAGCCACTATTTTCTATAGTAATCCTAATTCCCTGAAGCTCAAAGTCTTCAGACAACTTGAATTAAAGCATTCAAATGATACATGCAAGATAAGTATTAATTTTGAGAAAGGATTAACCAATGCGACATAAGAACACACTCGTTAATTTTCAAAACCAACAACACAAAGTTTGCCAATTCTTGTTCCTTTATTCAAATGCTCAACTTTGCACAATGAAACTCAAAGTTTTCAGAATACAAGAGAATTGCCTATAGTTTTCTTGCACACAACAAAAGATGCTTATTTACAATGAGCTCCCTCCTTTATATAGGAAAAGAGGAGAGAGGAAAGTGGAGAAGAAAGGGGGAAACCCTCAACCACTTTGATTTATTCAAACCTTATCTCTAACTAACTAGGACCTATTCAAAGCTTATCAACAACTAACTAACTTTGACTTATTCAATGCTGCAGGACCTAATGTCCTTGCAACATGATTACATAAGAACACTTCACATATTTTTGTGTAATTTGTCAAAGATTCTACACTTTTACAAAATGCATAATGAAAGCATCTAAGTGTCTGACAAGACACGACATCTATTTGCATCATCCTTTGTTGGTCTTCATGCTATTACAGGATGCCCAATGACTGATGTGTTCTGGTTGGCGAAAGCATCTCGAACCGGTAAATGAATCTGCATATTGCTTTGCATCATAATGGTGATCACTGAGAGGCATCTTTGTGTCTTTATGTTTCAAATTTGAAAGCATTCTATGCCTGGAATCATTTCACACTTTCCACCTCCCTGTCTGGCTCCATCGTGTGGTTGCTCTTGCTTTGTATTCTTGCATCATGGGAAAAATACGAAAAAATCTTTCTTCAACTTGCAACAAGAACTTGCATCCTTGAGGGGTAGAACAAACTTGATACATCTTGCAAGTGTGTGGAAGAAAGATGAAGAACGAGGTTTTTCTGTAGCACTGCATATGAATGAACAGCAATCTTTGAGTTTATGAAGTGCATATATACATTGATGCACATATGCATGAGCGAATGTTTAATATGCAAGGTGGGGTTTTTAATATCATTTGCATCTCATAAGATGAAGGTGAGCTTTCCAAAAGCATATGCATACTAAGGAAAAGTCAAAAAGTGGGCTTTTTTGGCTACTTTGCATATGATGAAACGGAAGGCTTGCTTTTCTTGTGTATTTTATCCAGAGAACGGGATTTTTAATCCCAACTGCACATGCAAGAAAAATGAGTGTTTGGAGCTTTTTCATGAAGGGAAGAACTTGCATCTCTTCTTGCATCTTTTTTAGAAGAACATAGGAACTTCCTTTTGCAAAATAAGATCATTTTATTGCATGTGTTGAATATGCAATAATATCTCTAAAACCCGAGACAATGAATATGATGCATAATTTGAATTATAGAAGACATAACGCAAATTGGAAAAATATGGGAAGAACATGCTTGCCTACAGCCATAACCAAGAAACTATGAGCTTTGGGTTATCATAGATTATCATGCCTTTGATGTCGGATCCCTTTCATCATTTTCAAGCCATCATCTTCATATGAAGTAGTAGTTTATATGAACAAATCTTCATCTATCCCTTGTTCCATTTGTTACAAAATTGTTTTAAAACTTGTGTTTGAAGACCAAACTTTACAAGCTCATGAGTTCTCCTGAATCTCCACCATTCTTCATATGGACCTCTTTACTTTGTATTTGAATCTTAAAGATCATGCTGTCATTTTCCATTGTTCATTGCATTTCATTGCTAGCACTCTTTTACAAGTGACACCACAACAAGAAATATTATTCAACCATGTATCTCTGCAATATGATATTGAGAGAACTCTCGAGCTACACACTAAATTGTGCTTAGCTTTTCCCTGACTGTCTTCCTTTTCTCTATTTTGTATGTACGTCTTTAATCTTTGTCTTTGCCCCATTGCAATGGTTTGCATTCTATCTCAAATCCGCACCCTTTGTCATGACAGTGATTCTAATCTTTGCTACTTGATAACAGCTCTGTCAACAATGTTTATCTCTGCATGTTTGGCTTTGTAGATGAACTCTGTACTCGTAATATCAATGCTTTTTCCAAGTCAGGAATAAATCCTTGACAAGTGTAAAGGTTTGAGAAACCAAATGCATGATTATAGCAACAAGATTGAAAGCTTCAAACTTGCAAATCAAACAAAGATGCAACAGCAAACAATAAAAAACAGCACTTTCAAGGCTAAAAACATGATCTTGAAAGATGAGCACAAGCTGGAAATATCGTATTGTGCCCTAGACGGGCTTTGAAAAGCTCAGAGCAGCTTCGTGTGGCTTCTACACATGCTTTAAATATATGCAAAGGCTCCACAAAAATGCCGCCATGATTTGGAGAATGCGCAGCCTTCCATGGTTTGAAAAACGGACTTTCATTGCATATGCAATGGAGAAACCTTCGAAGTCACGGCTTTTAGGAAGTCACCAGCATGTCATCAATGAATCTTTCATGTATGTAAACACTAAGAAAAATGCCGTCCAGGTTCTGGGAAGAGAAGACACGGCTTCATTAAAATCTTTCACATGCAAAAAACTTTTTAAAAGTATATGGAAAAAGCTTTCAAAAACGACGCCCTTAGACATAGATGCCAAAAACGCTGAAACATGAAGAGGCGAGTTTTTTAAATCCCGATTTCACCTCAAATTCCTTGGTCATGTCCTGGACGGGTTTTAGCAAGCACGATACATGAACCATAGCCTTTACAACAAACATATTAATTAAAACGATGCTCATAAATTTTGTCACAGGCTTTAAAGGAATAAATGCATATGTTTTATCATTTAAAATGATATGCATCTACTTTCAAAAACAACGCCTTAGCTAAGACAAGCCGCGGTTCTTAAAAAAAACATATTACATATGCTATAACATATGAAACGATATCCTATACATCCAAAATTCAACGCCAATTAACTAAAGAGATGCCACGTCTTTTATAAAGGCTACCACATCGTTTTTAAATACGCTTTACATCCAACGTCAAGGTCATAAAGAAAACCACGGTTTTTTTAAGGATTTAGCATTTTGTTTTAACATATAACATACTATGTAATATGAAGTAAAGAACAACATTCAAATGAAAACGTATTCTTTAAAGACTTCTTTGCATATGTTTTATGAGCAAAACAAAAAGACGCCACCATTAGGAAATTTGAAATGAGTTTTAAATGTATTTTAAGAAAAATTCCCATTACTCATTTAAACCATAAAACTTATAAATGAATTTTGATTTCATTTATAAATTTTATCTTTCGTCTTGTCACTTAATAAAATAAAACTTTTAAAAACATATGCATATAATGCAAATATTATTAAAAAGTCTATTTTTAATGAAGAAAGAACTTAAAATCTTCATATACAACTTCAAAATTTTAACGACTTGATATGCAGATGTGATTCAAACACCCGCTATCATTAAAATTTCTTAGCAAAACTTCACAGAATGACGTGAAATTTTAAAATGGAGGGTAAAATCCACTTTGCATATCAAATAAACTTCCGATTTATGCAACTGACAAGAAAAAGCCCACCTTTTAAAAAATTTCTCAAGGACGTGCAGTCTGTCCGAAAAACCCCATCGACAGAACCTTGAAAAGACTATAACTTGAGTTATACTAACCCGAAAGACACCTAAGAGAGCTTGAAACGAGCAGAATTGCAAAGGCCACAATCCTAGGGCAAGAACAAGACCAAAAGCCAAACACAAGACCAAGAAAAAGAAACTAAGAACACGCCATAGAGATTTCAACCTACAAAATTTCCACAGGGTTGCCCCAATTTTGCGATTACAAAATTGAGGACAACATTGTCGTACATTCTGAATTTGTCAAGCAAAGCCCGTGCATACTTAGACTGAGAGATAATGATGCCATGTGACTGCTGCCAAACTTCAATACCTAGGCAGTGAAATAGATCAAACTGCCCACTAGTTGCCTCAATGCGGACTCATTCTCAACAGGAGAACCAGATTTGGCTGACAACTTCAGATCAAACTCCATAGGAGCAGTTGTAGGTTTGCAAACCTGCATTCTGAATTTGTCAAGCAAAGCCCGTGCATAGTTAGACTGAGAGATAAAGATGCCATGTGACTTGCCTAACTTCGATACCTAGGCAGTAGTGGAGAAGCCCAAGGTCAGTCATGTCAAAAGACTAGCATAAATTTTGTTTGATTTCTTGAATCAAAGATGTTGAACTTCTAGTGATAATCAAATCATCAACATAAATAACTAGAAGGATGATGTCACTGCCAATAGTCTTGACATACATATTTGAGTTAAGACTCCTCGGGAAACCCTGATTTGTGAGGTACTTGTTAATTTTTATGTACCATGTTCGAGGAGCCTGTTTGAGGCCATATAGTGCTTTCACTAGTTTGAGTACCTCGTGCTCTTTACCAGCAACCTTGAATCCAGGAGGTTGCGTCATGTCTCTTCTTGTAACTGACCGTTCAAGAAGGCAGTCTTGACATCCATTTGGACTTTTCTAGCCACACTGAGCTGTCATGGCTAGGACTAATCTGATGGTGCTCATCTTTGTTGTCGAAGCAAAGGTCTCCTCATAATCAATTCCTTTGCGCTAAGATAAGCCTTTAGCAACAAGACGAGCCTTGTACTTATCTAAAGCACTATCAACCTTGTATTTGACTTTGTAGACCCATTTGCATCCAATGGGTTTCTTTCATGAAGAAAAATCTGACAGAACCCAAGTGTTATTTTTCAACAAACTATGATGCATAGTCTTCAGAGCTTCTTCCCACTCAGGTATCCCTTTCACCTCTATGTATGTTTAAGGCTCATACACTGTGAATGTTGGCCATGAGAGCAAAATTTACAGAATCAGAAGGTTTTCTCTTCTTCCAAGCAGCTCTACCCTCGATGAGCTCATCATCATGAAGATCGTCAATCGTCTTAGCCCACCATTTAGGCTAGAGAGTAGACGTGCCAACATCATAAGCAAGAGGTGCAACAGGCTCATCATCATCAAACGGAAGATCGGATGAATCCTGAGGAAAATCAGGTGGTGTAGCTGCATGTCTAGGTGATCCTGCAGGAGAAGAAACTGGTGGAGAGGCAGGAATAGGAATAGGAAATGTTGGAGCCTTCCCAGCTAGAACACTCCCATCAAGAGGACCTAATGGAAGACGGACACCCAAGTCTTGAGCTCTGAGAGACAGATCCTCAGAATCCATAACTGGAGGAGAGAGCTGAAATGGCCCTCGTTCCTCATCAAAGACCGCATCCCCACTGAAGATGAGACGATTAGTCTCAATGTCAACTAGGCGGTAAGCTTTGTGATTATCACTGTAGCTGGTGAGCATGAGTTTCTAGCTCTTGGCATCTAACTTGGTGCATTTAGCATCAGGTATCTAGACAAAAGCAGTGGAGCCATAAACTTTGAGATGACTGATTCTGAGCTTACGGCTTGACCATGCCTCTTCTGGAGTCTGCTTCTTGACAGTCATTATGGGAAAGCAGTTGAGAAGATAGACGGTAGTGTGGACTACTTCAGCCCAAATTTTCTTTGAAACGCTCTTGTGTTCAAGCATAGACCGGGCCATTTCGGTGATCGTGCGGTTTCTACGCTCAACGACATTGTTTTATTGAGAGGTGTAGGGTGTTGTTAATTGGCACTTTATGTCATGTTCACAGAAATGGGAGAAGGCAGAGGAACATAATACTCCCCCATTGTCAATTCTAAGAGCAACAATATGTTGACCAGGCTCTTTTTCTACAAATGCTTGGAACTTTTTAAATAAAACAAACACCTCTAATTTTTTACGAAGGAAATACACACATTTTACGACTGAAATCATTAACAAAAAGTAAAAAATACTTGGACCCAGTAAAAGGAGCAGCCATGGGTCCATGATATCCGCATGGACCAGTTGTAATACCTTAGAAGCTCTCTAGGAGTCGTCATCTGAAAATGGAGTGCAATGTTGCTTCCCAGCCTGACATGCTCCGCAAACTCCAAGGCTCTGAGTTTGAATCTCTAACAATCCAATGACAAGATCTTCCTGAACAAGCTGAGAAAGATAGTACATTTAAGTGCCCATACCACTGATGACAGAGTGTACTAATAGAAGAGTGATGGGCTGCCATAGCAAGCTCCTGAGAATCACCAGAGTCAACAAGTCTGTATAGACCATTATCCTCAAGACCCACAGAAATAGTAGACTGAATCTCCCGATCAATGATATTGCACTGATGTGAACTGAATGTCACGTCTAGCCAAGGGGAATGTCTCGGAATTTGACTGACTGGGAGAAGGTTGAGTTCCATTCCCGGAACATAGTACACATCAAGGAAAATCAATTTCCTTCCTCTAGACTGTATTTGAATATTGCCTTTGCCGACAATGGTGTACTCTTCCCCTCCAAAAAGAACTGAATCTAAGAATGGCTGAAAACCTATGAACCAATCCGGTCGATGAGTGAAGTGGCGGGAGGCACTTGAATCAATATACCAAGCAGAGGATTTTACAGGTCTTTTAGTCATGAAGGCCTAAAAGGCAGACTCGCCCTGCTCAGTGTGCTCCACAGCATGCGCTTGAGGCTGTGAACCAGATTGCTTGGCTTAAGCAGCTGAGCTTTTATAGCACTCCAACTTCATATGACCAAACTTATGGCAGTAGTTGCACTGAATATTTTTCTTCTTCGGGCCTTCTAAAGACTGAGCAGAGGGACTCTGCAGAGAAGACTGAGAGAACTAATAGTTGCTTGTGGATTTAGCTGAGCAAGCTTGTGTTTGAAGATGAGTTGGTACCACTGCCAAATTGTTGTTTCTAGTGATCTTGTTGTAGAAGTATGCAGAGGTCGGAAAACGAAACATCAAAATGAGTGAAAGCAATGTTGAGAGTTTCAACAAAGTACTCATAAGAAGATGGTAGACTCTTTAGGGTGATCACCACCATGTCTTCTTCTATTTTGTGTCCAATGGCTTCCAATTGATCTCGAATGTCCTTGATTTTGTTGAGATGATCTTGCAAGGACACTTGTTCATCCATCATGATCGAGAAGAGCATCTTCTTCACAAAGAATGCACGACTCTTATTCAAGGTTTCAAGCAGACCTTTTAGATGGCTTCAAATTTCAAGAGCAATTTTACCGGAAGGAACTTGCAGGAACTAATTATCAATGACCAACAGTTCGATGAGCATAACAACTTCTCGATTTTTCTCATCAAATTTATCCTACTCTTTGCCTTCTTCCTCGAGACGATTAGTCTTGCCCAAAACAATTTTGTCAAGACATTTGTATTCAAAAATCATCATCATATGCTGCTTCCAAGTATTGTAGTTTTTGTCGTTGAACTTCTGATCCCACTCAAGCGGGATATTCGCGAGAGATGCCAATGTAGAAAACTGAGGTCAAATGTGGTTGACCGAATGGTGGCACAAATATCGAGGTAAAATATGTTTGTATGAAAATTGTGTAATGAAAAAGATTGAGGTGGAAAAGCTGACACAAATTTCAAAGCATATGAGAATAATGCTTCGCACGGATCCCAATGTACAAATTGTTGAATACCTAGAAAAATCTGACAAAGACCCATAAGAGTTTTTGAAAAACCCAGAAAAAACCAGGTAACAGATTTTAAAGGGGTTTGCCAAAGAAATGTAGCTGCTAAAACAACACTGGGGGTTCAAGAAAACCCTAGGCGGCACAATCAAGAAGCAGGACCAACCAATATGGTGAAGAAAGATCGCCAAGAGGGACGAAACCCTAGCTGCGTCTGTCAGAGAAAAAATAGGTTGTGTAGTCGAAAACACTAAAACAAGGCACAAATGGGCGTTGAAATATGAATCTCTGCAAAAAAACAACCAAGAATGGGTCATGTAAACTAGACCAACCAAGGCGCGAGCCAAAAAATAGCAAAAACACGAGTTATAAATTGCGTATGTTGCAAAGAAAAGTGTGTGGGTCGTCGCAGGTAGGGAAGACGATCATAACACTGATCAATCAAGCCAGAGAGGAAGCATGGGTCGTGGAAAAAAGAGCGCCAAAAATGGCATCGTGAGAAGAGGACAAAACACGGGATAGAAACCCTCGAAGAGAATCTCATCACTGCTCAAAAAAATCTGTAGTAGTCTATGCGTGGGTTGCAGAGGAAATCCCACGCAAAAAGAGCCCGTGATTTGCAGAATACAACGAAGGAATTTCGAAAAAAAAATAAAACGAATAATTTCAGACAAAAATTATAGATTTGTTTATCAAATAACTTAAGCTCTGATACCATATTAGTTTGGTAAAATAATTGATAGATAAAAGAATGAGCAAGACGCTCGTATATAGTTTACAAAGACGACATTATTAGAAAGATTCTAATAACGATAGAATAAAAGAATATTAGAAACATTCTCATATTTACAAGATACACAATATTGACCATTAAAAGAATAATAAATAAGATATTTGGAGATATTATTCTAATAGTTTGAAAATGCCACCCTAAAATTCTAATCAGCAACCTTCCTATTATGTGTAAACATTTCAATTTTTCAAACATTTGACTAGCCTCAAATAAGATCTTTTTTTAACCATATAAGATCTTTGGTAACTTGGTCTTGTTGATTGTTATGTCAAGCACCTGAACAAATGTATGCATCACTTAACGTTGCAGCTCTTGAGAATTTATAGTAATAATAATAAATAATAGCAATAAAACACTTAAGGGATAATCAGAAATTGCTACTACTCACCTTACTTTTCTAGGACTTGATAATAAATTGTTGCATGTTTGAAGATGAGTTCCGGGTAGGAGCTGCCAATCTTCCATTTTTATGGTTAAAAAATGTCACCATAAGAAATGCCTTGTTCAAGGATACAAAATAATGTGATCCTAGGCAGATATTATGTATAGAATAGATATAACTCCTTTGACATCCAGGGTCACAACCTGCAGAAATCTTCACTGAGAGAACCAAGTATATCAACAAATAAGATGAAATATATTGTGTTGCGATACTTTACAATGTACAATACCCTGCTTATAAAGGCAAGAGCAGAAACATGTAGATGCAACTACCCAAACAGAAACTAAAAACTACCTAGGTTATTAAATATAGCTTAAGCAAGAGTAAATTAGGGAACACCCTCCTTAAGTGCAACTTAGGGAGAAGAACTATTATGCAAGACTAATATGCAAAATGCAATATATGGGTCTCAGCAACCAGAACATGTTAGGTACCCATACACAACTAATCATGCAACTAGATCTCTTACAAACAAAGAAAAGGAGAATATCCTATGGGACAAAACTTCTTTCCAAAAAGGAGACAATGCAAGTGATAGATTATGTGATGTATGGAGGTCTCCACAATACCCCCCAAGAACTACATCCATCAGAAAGACACGATTGATATCCCCCCCATAAGAGGGAGCTCTCAGAATGCATTCAGTACGCCAGAGTATAAATGGAACAAGGAGCCGGGTGCACTATCAATGTGGGATAAAGATCCCAAGGCTATTGCCCAAAACACCAGCTACAGGCACACCTGCAACCCTTCACGCATATAGGAAACCCTAACAACAAATATTTTGCATAAAGCTATAGAGTTTTATATAGTTTTCTCTAATGAAGAAATAAATCGGCCAATCACAAACATTTATGGCAACCAGGCGCAAGCAGGTAATAACTGAATGCAACAAAAAACCAGAATAAATGAAGGCACCATGCAATGAGCATGAACTATTAACAAATAAGACCGGTTACAAAACCCGAACCGCTGGGCCAACTAACATTAAATTGCCAACCAGTGGATGCCCGTACCGAATAAGCAAACGTCTTCCTGAAAATATAAATTGTG
The DNA here is from genome assembly GCA_018584345.1 of Thuja plicata. Lineage (NCBI taxonomy): Eukaryota > Viridiplantae > Streptophyta > Pinopsida > Cupressales > Cupressaceae > Thuja > Thuja plicata. The sequence continues at coordinate 1,326,776 of MU223914.1, read as the reverse complement.
CCAATGCAATGTAAAAGGGTGAATTCACAATTACCAAAGTAATACACAACCACGGCCTGAGAGAAGATTTCACAGGACAGGGATATGCAAGCCTACTAACAAGTGTTGGAGATGACCGTGACCCTCTTCATTATTCTTTTATCAATCCTTCCTTGCATTTGAAGACAACATAATATAACAGAAATGATAGCAGACACAAAGCTCTACGCTCGTCGCTGGCAGATAATAAAACCATTTTCCCACATCCAAGCCACAATGACCACACAGTCCCATGCGGTCAATGGACAGAGATATCTACAGCTAGATGCCATATGTCTATCGATCCATGTGAAATAGTGCCTCTCAGACAAAATGTTGCTTACAGGCTTGGAAAGCCTTCTAAATTGTAAAACTTGCCAAAAGAATAAATGCAGGCCAAATAAAATGCATCAAATGCCAGTCAAACCAAATATGAATCGACTGTGCAAAAGCCAACGCAATTCAAAACAGCAATGGTAAATTAAATTGTGAGTGAAAACTGCCAGTTATACAAAAGGAGCCCAAGGTTTGTGCATCAAATGAAATGACGCAAACAAAACAGAGATTAAATATCCTCTCCAGGCAAAACTCCCAGGATCTCACAAAACTCGGGTGAAAATCTCACAACCTGCAGAAACCTTCAGTGGGAGAACCAAATATATCATCAATGAGATGAAATATATTACATTGATATGCTTTACAATGTACAATAGCCTTTCTAATAAAGGCAAGAGCAGAAATAGGTAGATGCAACCACCCAAACAAAAACTAAAAACTACCTAGCTTAAGCAAGAGTACATTAGGGAGAAAATCCTATTTACTCCAACACATATGAGCATTCCAATCTGAATGCTTACACACATGGACCACTTTATTCCATGCATTGATTGTAAATGCTTTCATTTAATTTGTGTTTACTTTCTTGAAGTCTGCATATTACCAGTTTCTAGTGCTGTCATTTGGATGCCAGGATGAAAATCTTACAACAATCACTCAATGCAATGTCTTATATTCCCATATGAATAGCTTTTTGATTGAATTTCTTTTCTTGATGAGATAGATTTTGCATCCCAAATAGCTCATCCAAATGAAATGAAGCTCAAAACTAATTTCTTTAAAAGAGTTCTTGCACTTTGAGCATACACATAGAATGAAGCTCATCCAATCATTATATTCTTCTTTATCATCATATGACTTTGGGTGAACCTAGATTCTATTTCTCATTCCACATCTTCCTCCCATCATCGAAATGTGATTTCAAGAAGCCTTTTGGACTCCCATATAACGTCCATGCCACTGTTTTGAGTTGAACAAAAGATCAAATATATTTTGGATTAAGATAGCATTGAAAATTTAAAATTTTGGCATTATCAGTGTGTGGTATCATCACAAGGAAAAAAACTATAGAAATTTGCTTGGAATTACTATTGAAGTACAACTTTCAATCAACAAATGTTCTATACTCATTTATGTACAAAGATAGAATGGAGAAATAAAATGAGTACTGTAGATTTGAAATCATGATTTTTCGAATAAAGAAAAAAAAAACAGTTGATGGCAATATATCCTGATCTAAAGTAAAATTTAGTAGATCCTCCTCCCATGAAAGCTTTTAAAATAACAGAAGATATTTAATCAGACTCACCATTCCATTTTCCTTGTTTACACAAGTCATGTTGACCCGAGAAAGAAACCTGACAGTTGGGGGTTTGGTTGGATAGTCCTTGTCACAGAATAATTTTAGCTGATATATGCGGCCATCATGCACTGACTGCACCAAGGAAAAAAAATTCTAATTGATCCACCAAACATAGAACATCTGAGATAAGAATTGACAATTGAATAAAACAGTCATAAGAAAAGGTTGCTACTCTACCTTTTTGAAAAGACTATTAATCAAATTATCACGTAACACAGAAACAATAAGAAGAAGATAAAAGTAAACTACCAGAGATGCACAAAGAAACATATATAGCATACAAACACTTCCATACATTATGTGGTCCAATGATTGTTCCTGTCCATGACCGCATATAAATATCCTCTCCATCATCCATTCCATAGCTGACAGTCCCATCACCAAATCCTTTCTCTCCTCTTTCTAGCTCTTCCAGCAACCGAAAGTTTCTTGGAACTGTGCAATGAATATACACAAACAAAAAAATAGGTTGTTGAGTGCACTTTACTAAGGTTTAACTTTAGGCTAATGAAATTCTTGAACACCAAGTTTTAGCTTTTACAATTTTTTTTTTAAAAGGCTAATAAACCTGCTTACTGACTTTCACAACTGCTTACCAACTCCCCCTTGTGAGCAGAACTTCTTGATGCTAAAGAAGGCATATATGATATAACTGAAACAAGAATTTATATCCTATTTAACTGAAGGGCGTACACTTTCCTAAGGTTTAGGCTAATGATTGGACACCATTTGTTAACTTTTCTACTTTTAAAATTTTGGGTCAATAAACCTGCTTTTTAAACGCAACTGCTTATCACCCCTTGTGGACAGAAATTCTTAATGCTAGGGAAGGCATATAACTGAAAGGTGAGCTTATATCAGATGAATAGCTGGAAGGTGATCTCAAACGAGACAAAGGAGAATTGGGTGACAAAATCATCTAACAATAAATGTATTAGTATAATCCAGAAAAACATGAAATTTTTAAAAACATAGCAATAAGAAAACTTCAATGAATGTGACCTATTTTTTATCGAAACGGAACTTACTTTTATGAAAACCACTTGAAAGAAAGTGTTTAAATCTGGATTGCGTGGAGCATGGCCAAGTGTAGTGGTCACATACATCTATCTCGCATTAATTTGCAAACTGATAAGTAAAAGTCAATTAAGAAGGGATTAATAGAAGACACAAAATTTTGTGTGAGTTTGAAAAGAAGCTACAATAGGCTGCCTAACTTTGAAAAGAGATCTACCCTTCAGTTGCACGCCCACTAAATGATGTTACAGTGTTGCAATGTCAGATTGACACATAAATAAAAGAAGAAGAAAGGTCAATCCATGCAATTTTATAGCTTATCACTTGCATTTGTTAAAGTACCAATATTTCTCATGTCCGCTATTTTATTTTATGTGTTTTCAACCTTGAAAAAGGGCAACTAGTGTGAAGACAAAGCCTACTGAATTTGTTACACAAGAGAAAAGAGAAAAACTGACTAAATAAGATCCAGGGAGAAATAATTATTTTACTCTTATGCATGAAAAATTACAGGTATGAATAAGCATGTAGTATTTTAGATGGATTAATTCTTTGTATTAACAAACTGGTATGGATTAATTCTTTGTATTATCCTGATAGCAATATCACAATTTGACTTGCTGTGGAAAATATCTCCTACTTATCAATTGATGAGCTTAAGGGGCTTTATAATGAATGGTTCACAAGGCAAAACACTTGCTGAAGGTTTTGCAAATGGGGTTGCAAGTAAAGTGGGCTTAACCATGGAGGAAACTCCGTAATTAAGCGCACTCAAGCTGGAGTAGTACTGGGATGGGTGACCTCTCTGAGCATCACCTAGATGCAATGAGTGCCAAGTGTTCCATTCATTCTCATGAGAGATGGGTTCTTGTAAACCGCTACTCATGAAACATGGGTCAATGAGTTTGACTCTAAAAACTACAAAGTTGAATCCTGATAGCAATATCACAATTTGACTTGCTGTGGATAATATCTCCTACTTATAAACTGGTTTGCATTGTAATTTCATGAATAGAGGCCTGCCTCATGTTTTTTGCAAAAATATGTCTTGAAGACTTGAAAAATAGCTGGCAAATAATTCAGCCCATGTTGACCTGCCACCTAGGGCTTAAACTTTGAGAGGTTATCACGTAGCTGCCAGGAAACTCCAGTATAGGAACACGGATTCCATAACATCACTGTACCCTCAATTTCTGGTGATTACATTTGCATATAAAATAGCCATCTCTTTATCCATTTTTTGGCATAGCCAAATTTGAGTGATGTCTCTGTGCTAGTACCTGTACCCCTCTGTCTCTAGGCATCCATGGGTCCCTACACTCACTACCAAACAGGCATTCATCTTTCCTGAAACCAAATAAAAATGCAACAGAAATTTATTTGATATGAGGCTCCACAATCTCTGATAAACATCCAAATGAGGGTAAAAACACATTTTAAGAGGCCACCCTAATATGACCTTCATTTTAAGAAAGTAGATTGTGCTCGTGTAAATGGATGTTTATGGTCAGCAGGAAAGTGCCATCGGGCCAGCCCTCAGAAAAACACAAACTTTTATGATGATCTCTAAGCTAGAATGCTCTTTGGTTTACAAAATAGTCCTTTGATAATAATTATCCTCTTTTCAAAAAGAAGAATGGTGTTTCCTCTCTTTTGCTCTACTTTTGTAGCTTTCTCTACAATGATAAATGAATGACGATGATTTATGACGATGTTCGAATTTCATCTTTGAATGGGCATTGATATTTATGTGCATATTTTACTTCTTAACACTGTGTACAATGAGTTTTTTAAGCTTCTGGATAGAATTGTGTAATATTCTTTTGTATCAATGTTTTGGATCAGACTCTGTGATCCTTCATCAGGATGAGATAGGCAGACCCCCCATATGCATCAGTACCAAACGATAGAGGATGCCATATTTGAGATGGCAGTTAGTTTATTTATTTAAAGTGTCTACGGTTTAAATTTTAAACCAGACTTTGATAGCTGACATGTGTGTATAATAGAATCCATAGTGGGGATGAATTGGTGAGACCCAGTTTATTCCCAAGCAAGTTTGATCGTGAAGTCTAAAACAGTATGACTAAGATATAGTGAAAAAGTAAACTTGCGGGGATCCTATAAGGGGCATGCTCATTAAATAACCCGTAACATTTATATGTCATGGAGAATAGTTGAATCATGGTAGTCACATCAGTTACTGCAGTGCCTTGCCCCTGCATAACTTTAAAGTTTAAACACATATTAACAGTTCACTTGGCTGCTTGTATTTGTGTACATATCTTTATGTTGTAGATCTGGAAAGATTACAATAAGCATTCTAGACATATTACTTATTGCTAAAAGATAAATAAACGTGTGAGTTTTGTTGATGTCATAGCGTCGGGAGCTATCTTCTTTCCTAAATTTAAAATATATAAATAATCTATTTTTTTATTAAAGACAGCGAAGGGTCCTCAATTTGAAGGGACAAGACATTGAAGAGTCAAGGCAATGAAGGGTCTTCCCTTTGTAACGGCAAGACAATGAAGGGTCAAGGCAATGTTTTATATTTTTCAAGAAGGAATTCGCTGAGATAGATTGATATTCCTTGCTGAGTGATTGTATAAATGGATATTTCATTTATTGTCTGCAGATCATATGGGGTGATGATTATTGCTTCAGTTTTGGCCTAGTTTTGGTCATTGTAAAGCAGTCTTCTACTCTTTCATTAATATATAAGTGATATATTTGTGGCTGGGTTTTTCCTCCCTCAAGTTGGAGGGTTTTCCCAAGATAACTTACTGTGTCTTTTGTGTTGAATACTGTAGCAGCAATAGAGATCATTTTACCTCTTATGATTGCATTATGATGCTATTCAGCAGTATCTATCTTTTTGGGTTCCTGTTATTGATGTTTAGCAGCTGCAGGAGCTACCTAATATACCTGTTCTGATTGGTTGCTATGTATATGCAATGCATACTCCCTGCTACTGTCTTGTGGTCAGATGTCTTAGGGCTGCAAAGAGTCTTCTGTATTAATAGATTCATATTTTATAGTCATGCCTTGTTGATAACGAACGGTGAAGACTATGAAGAAACTTCAACAGTTGAAAGGTCTCGGCAAGGCAGATGGAGAGCTGGACGTTACTCTTCAACATCATCAGCTGAAAGGTTACGGCAGGGATTATGAAGAGTTGTTCATGTTTAGAAGCGGAAGTGTTACCACTTCTTGTAACCTTTGTTTCCCCTTCGTATCTCAAGCTTATTCGGCGTTGCTAGTGTTTTGTTTTTCAAGTAGTATGCATTCAATATTTCCGTGTAACAAGGTCTGATGCGCAAGGGAAAAATATCGCATTGGCTCTGGGATTCTGTGACTTCAGCAAGTGTATTGTTAGTGTCTATTGTGTATTGAGCAGAATATATGATCTATTTTCTGTAGATGTTCGTTGAAGCATTGTATCATGTTTATTCTGTCTTAACCTTTCGTCATCATTCTATGTATTCAATCTTGAATGAATACATTCATTCTTCGGTGTGTGTTAAGAAAATCTGAGTCAATATATTGCAAGGAGAAAATTGTATAATGCTCTTTTAAGTGTGTGCAGTTAAGGTTCGAACTTTGTATCCGGTTTATCATTATTATTCAATAAAAGGATTGATCTTGGTGTGGCTGGGTTTTTCCCTCGTGTAGGAGGGTTTTCCCAGGGTATATCTGGTGTTTCTGTGTTCTTGTGTTCTTGAGTTTTGTTTAAGTTATTTGCTCTCTGGTTTTGCTATTCTGGTTCATTTATTTTGTTTTCTGTTTATCTTCATTTCTGATATGAATCTTCAACATGGTATCAGAGTTGGTTCTCCTGCCAGCCTGTGAGGATTCATGAGTGCTGAAATTGTGAAGCATCATGAGTGCTGAAATTGTGAAGCATCTCTTGGAGACGTTGCAGTTAATAAATCATTCTAGAACTGAATTCGGAATATTAATGTTTGGCCAGTTTGCAAGCGGAAAATATATTAATTGAAGTGGAGTAAGCCAAGGGAAACGTTTAAATGATTTATGCTGCTATATGGCTAATAATCTCATAAGTTGGACAGAGTATTCCCGAGGAAATAAGGAATATTAAAAGTCTTGAGTAAGTATGATTGCCGTGAAAGCATTTGCATGAGGGAGCCATAAAGACCAGAGCCTTGTGGAACAGGAGAAATGATTATTATTGCAACGTTGGGGAAGCATAAAAATATTCATCTTTAAGTGATTTTTCTTATACCGTGGATATCTTCTAAATTGGCGTGACAGAAAACTTGGCTCGTGATTGTTGTTTGAGATACTCTGTGTTTGGTAGTGAAAGCGTTTCATCTCTATTTGTATGGACTTGTGCCGTTTTGAGAAATACAGTCGTTCTTGAAGACCTTTCCTATAATCTGGAGCCTGAACGAACTGAGTAAGATTTTTGGTATGAAGAATAACAAGCACAGTCTGATTGAGAGCGGAATACTACTTGAATAAGATACATCAGTTACAGAATGTTTCTTTTACAGGAATTTTTGGGTGACGAGAGTTTTAAGAAGGTGAATAGGGATTTCACTAAAGGTGATTTTTCTTAAGTCTGGCCTTCATTATAAATTTTTAAAGCTATAATATTGGTTCCCATGGGTTCTTATATTTGTGAAATTCTGAATAATCCATATTGTGAGGCTTCGGAGATATGGTTCACGTAAATAATATTTAAGCTAAGCCGAATCTATTACTCTAAGGTGCCCAGTGATTAATTGTTGTGGGACCTGAATCTCCTCTAAAGTTTGGAGCGAATAATATTGGCCAGGTATAAACTTTGCATTGAAGGTGTGAGATATCAAATATAACATATGGTGAGTCACGTGCATATCTTTTGTGCATGTGGCAAAGTGTGGAATAAAAATACGAAGAGATATTTTCATTTCTGAATTTTTAATATTTCATTCAAACTCTTCATATCCAGCTGGAGTAACGTTTCACTTCCTATATTGTGGTTGTAGCATCTATTGGTTGAGTCATTTCATTTTGAAGGAGCCTGATATTATCTAAAAACTCACAATTCTTATTCATGGTGAGGGAGTGTACAGTTGTGCAAAGAGTCGCCCATGTAACAACCCTGTTGCTGGCAGTGTGAGCATTCAAGCAAAGTATCTGTTGGTGTGGAAACTATAAGTGTGGGTGCCTGGGACTAGCTGTCGTGAGTATTGTTGGTGTTGTAGCTGATTACTTCTTCCAAACCAATGTTACATTCTCCGTGATTTTCTGCAGCTGAGACGGTAAAGAAATCAAATTGTTGTCACCATATGTTGGTCTGAATCATAGTTCTGAGCAATAGCTGGATATCCAGAACGGACATTAATGTGTTGGACTTGGAAAATAGCATATTGGCTGCTGCATGAAATTACAGTGTTGATATGGTGAAAGAGACCATGTTGCTGATAGCAGGGAAAGATATGAAGATCAAAATCTGAAAGGGCATTGCTAAATTAATCAACAATAAAGAGATAAGTATTTTATGTTTGTACCTTTGAATAATTCATGCAATAAATATTGGGAATACTTAATCATGTATGCTTTTAGCATTAGTCTGTATATTTCTCTTCAGGGTAGTTTGATTCTATGAACTATTATTAATCTCTCTAAAATGCAGGATGGATCGAGGAGCAAAAGGATGATGGATTAATTATCCGAAATTGCATAAGGAATTCAAAGGAACAAGAGCTTAAGACATCCAATGAGGAAGTAATGCCAGCTGGAGAAATGAACACACATGAAGACTTAGCTTGCAATCATGAGTCTAAGTTGATGACACATAACAAGGTTGGATCAGCCTTGGATGGAGAGTTTGCATCAGCAAGGAAATTGAGAAAGATGAAGACACTAAACAACAGAGAACCTATCATTGCGATCAGCTACTTCTAAGAGGAAATGACATTCAGAGGGAGTTAAATTCCAAGAATTCAAGGCACGAGTTGAGAGCGTTAAGGTTCTAAGATCAATCAATAGAGGGGAGTTCACTTCTAGAGAATTTCTTTGCAATCTATGAGGTAAGGATCAAGAGGGAGTTTTGTGAAGAAGTGAAGATGTCAACTAAGTGGGTTGCAGTGTTACAAGGCCAAGTGCTTAAGTCCTTGGAAAAACTCTTCAGCTACAAAGACCAGAATTGCACAGTCAATCTAGATTTGACATTGTTAGCTCCGCAAACTTATTCAGAATGAGGTGATCTAGGATGAGGTCAAGGAGGACAATCCTGGACTCTAGCATGTCAGAACTTCCGAAGGTGTGTTGGAAACTTTTCCTCTAAGGCAAGCATTGCAGGCAATCTTGGACGAGGAGGTTAAGAGGTTGATGCAAGTGCTTGGAACTTCAGAGGGAGTCACATCATCATGAAGATTTGTTGTAAAGTATATTTCTCTGTGACAAAGAAATATGAGGTGAAAGCCCTTGTAGTGTATATTTCTCTGAGACGGAGAAATATGAGGTGAAAGCCCTTGAGAGTTGTTGCTCTTTCCACTCATGGGAGTAGCCATGGTGGACATCATGTTGAGAGAGTCCATGATGAGATCACGTTGAGTGATTCCACGATGAGAGCTTGTGTATATGTTCCTTTCCACACATGGGAGTAGCCATGGTGGACATCATGTTGAGTGATTCCGTGACGTTATCACGTTGAGAGATTTCTTGATAAAAATCTCTTCCACAAATGGGTGTAGCCATTGTGGGTGTCATGTTGAGTGAATCCATGACGTTATCACGTTGAGAGATTCTGTGATAAACTCTCTTTCACAAATGAGTGTAGCCATTGCGGGTGGCAGGTTGAGACTCCATGACAGGAACATCTGGAAAGATACCTCCCTAGCTAAGAGGGAGTGTTGATGTTATAGCGTCGGAAGCTTCTTCCTTTCCTAAATTTGAAATATATAAATAATCTATATTTTATTAAAGACACCGAAGGTCATGTCGCTCCCTATGTAGATGATTATCCCACTAATAAATTGCCAGAAAATAGTTCAGCACTCTTGAACGGAAAGGCGCTCTGCAAGTGGTACGCTCTGTGGAGACACATCTTCTCCTCGGAGACCGTACCCCTACTTGTTGGCGCTAACATTCGTTCTTTGTGTCCTTGCCTCTATCTTTTTTGCCTTGCGTTCATTTGTTCTTCTCTTGGTTGTGTTTTTTTTGGTTCTTTTTGTGTTTTTACTGTTCGCATGTGTGACTTCTCTTTTCAAAAATATGTGCCATTGGGATTTGGCTTGTTGAAGCCTCAGCTTTGGTTATATACCGCTTATCTTGAATGGCAACAATTAATGATGTACCTTGTAACAGAGAAAATGACATGGATATTAATATGGAGAAGGATGAGAATGTTAATAGCTGCAAAGAAAATCCTTCGAGTACAGAGCACGAAAAACCTTCTTACAAAGTGGTCGTCTCCAAACAATCCACTCATGTGTGCCCGTCGACTGCAAGTTCCAATGGAACAATTCTCAGACAACCCGCAATGGAGCCAGACGGATTGTTGGGGGTTAGAACCAATGGATATCGAGATGGAAACGGAAGCGTCGTTGAAACTGGAACTAGTTTGAAAACCCTATCTCTCTCTCCAAATGAAGATATGGTAAAGGAAATAAGGTTTGAACAATCCTGCTTGAGAAGTGCTGCTATTTTTTTTGTTTGTATGGATAAGAAGTTGTTGCCTTCAAGATAATTCTTTGATGACTGGTTAGCCAATGTGTGGGGGTAAACATTGGGAATTTTTGTAAGTTTTTGTCGAATGATTCAAAAGGATCTCTTTGTGGTGTTTTTGAAAACACATAGCATGTAGGATAGGGTTTTAAAGAAAAGTTTTTGGAATAATGGACACTCATTGTTTAGAGCCTTCCCCTGGTCACCAAAGGGAGATCTCGAGCAAGTTGTCGCTCGTCCCTCTCCAAGCTTGGTGGAATTGAGAGGGTTGCAACCAAAATGTTGGCCCTTCATCCCACAAATTTTAAAAACCCTGGGTCAGTTCTACTGGTGGACTCGAGGGTCACTCTACCCCATTTGAATGCAAGAAGCTTAATAGCATTGTCTCCTGAAGTTGATATTCCAGAAAGAATTTCTCTGAAAATTGAAGAAAGTTTTACTTGGGAACTTGCTTTGCTTGGGAACTTAGGTTCTTGCTTTCATTGTAAATTGAATGGTCATATGAGACGTGACTGCCAGTCTCTTAAAAATACACAAAATGCAAATTTTAATTTGGCCTCTAACAGCAAGTCTGGTGGAAACCCTAATATGAACAGAGAATTGAATAAAGAGAAAATGGTGGATAAAAATCCCAATAATAATGAAAAGGGAGTTAATCTTAATAATATGGATGGATTTGTGTAATGTCCCCGTTTTTAGGCACATGGGATTTGCTTATTTCTGTGACCCTCGTAAGCTAATCGGGATGTTATAGGAGGTCGTTTGGCAGAGCCAGTGGTCAGTTTTCATTGTGGAGGTCTGTGATGCCAGGATTGCTCTTCGTTTGGGTCAGATTGACAAACTTACTATTTATAGTAAGTGTTTTTTGGGGGGATCATCATGATTGCTATTTTTAGCAGGGCGCCTGAGCATTGGTATCAGTGGATTTGGGGATTCATTTGCAGAGTTTCCAGTTTGAGGGACTTACTATTTATAGTAAGTCTATTTTTGGCAGTGTCTATTTATGGCAAGGCATTATGGCGTCTGGCTTGGGCAGTGAATATCTGAGTGGCGAGTTATTCATCTAGGAGATTTAATAAGCTATTTGATAATTGATGATTATTAATTAAGTTATACTTAATAATTAAAGAGATTATTTATTATCAAAGTATTAAATGTTTTCTTGTAAAGTCTTGGAGAGAAATATGATTAAAAAATATATTTCAAACTCATGAAATGCAATTGGGAAGAAAGGAAGTATTGCTTTTTAGTTATGTAAAGTGTGAAGTTGAAGATTAGGGATTGATTTGTGAAGAAGACTTTATCAAGGCTTTTGGAAGAATTGGAAAGGATTCATCGTTTATGTTATTCATTATTCAAGTTTTAGTTCGAATTGTGGAGACAAGGGTTTGTGGAATGAAATTTGCCTTGCAAAGAATTGTAAAGTCTTTGTTTGTTACCAGCACTTTGAATCAGCATTCATGTTGATGAATCATGTATGTTGCGGCTGTTCTTGGAAGCCGTGCGAAGCCATTGGAAGAATACAGCAAGGTTGCGGCAGGAAATTCTAACATTATTGGACCCGTAGCTTGTTGGAGATGGGATTGTAGCAATTGTTTTTGGTTGGAGTTTTGAGTACTTACACTGGTGAGATCAGCACTATGGCCAGAGACTTACATTCAACATGGAGACTATTTGCTTGCCGTCACCACTATTTATCAGCTACGGCCAGCATTGTTAATGTGCGCAGGAGAATTACAGGGTAAATCATAGTTAATTCATTGCATTGAATGTAACATTTATATCAAATTTAGATAGTTTCATATTTGAATTCAATAAGAGAATTTCTGAGTTAAGCAATTTATGGTTTGCAGTAGTTATTTTAAATTAATTTGTTACTTGTATCGCAATTTCAAAATAAATAAAACTTTGCAAGTAAAATCCGGGACAGAGCCAGGCAGGCTCTTTACAGTGGTATCAGAATGGTTTCCTGCCATCCTGTTGGGGTGGACTTTATTGGGCTTAATTGTTTGACTTGAGTGATTAGCACTTTAGTTATTTTTGCAGTCATGGACAGACACAAGAAATCTAGAAAACAAGGAAACCAGTTAGACAGTATGTCTCTTTTTAGACAGCAGTCAGATGTCATGATGAAAAACATGGAGAGACTAAGGCAAAGTCAGGAAAGACTTAATGCAAGTCTTTCAAATCTGGCAACTATCGCTAAGGTGAAAGATTACTTGGTTTCTTTGTTCAATAGGTCCTCTTCATAGAGAAGATATGAGGAGAGACGTGAGTTTTTTTACAGGTGAGACATCCAGAGATCTCCATGATGAGTTTTCAGCAGCTACGGATTATGGTGGAGATGTTCCTGTGCTTAGTGGATCAGCCACTAGTCCTATTTGCACACCTAAGGGTGAAGACTTTTTACAGGGACATGTGGATGTGCTTGTCCTGTTGGCAAGTAGTGGTACTGAGTTTCAGCATCCTGAGCCTACCAGAGTTAGTGACACAGAGCAAGCGAATGATATGTTTACTACCATTGACAGCAGCTTTACATCAGTTGGTAGTAGCACCAGCAATACAAGATCTGATTTACCGGACAGCAATCCTTTATGTGAGCCTGTCAATGATGTCGTGGATAGTGTGAATGCGGAGGATGTTGTCGTACCACTATGGATTATGTCACCTTAGATGATGGTGTTATTTTTGAGGACTGCGAGGAGTATTTGAGCTCTGACAGCTCTGATGTTTATGACAACAGTCGCAGTGTGGAGTCAGTACAGGAGACAACAGTCTTTTCCTGTATTGAGGAGGTGAGCATGGAGTCACCCAGTGACGACACTCAGGAGTGGGGTGTTACAGATGAGTCAGGTGACATAGATTCATGCCACAGTGTAGATGATTCACGTGATGACATTGAGTCATGTATGCAGCGAGAGATAACATAGGGGTCTCAGATAGACGATGTTGTTACTAGCATGGTGGATACCTTTGATGTTGGGTGTGAGGATGATGTGGGTTGCAGTGTGTCTAGTTTTTTACATCAAACATTGGGTGTTGACTCAGCGTTGTTGTCATCTGGTGGTGGTGGGTCCCAGGATCCTTTTCTACAGGGACTCACAGATGAGGATGGGGAAGCATATGGGTGGCAGGAGTTTGTTACAGCCAAGGCTTCCACTCCTTCGGATGAGGTGTTTGTAGAGGTACCCAGTAGCAATACCTCGTCGAGGGACATGTGTGAGGTTGTTAACACACATGAGGAGAATGATTATGAGGTTTACTTCTTCACTGACTCATGAGGATAACTTTACCTGTAGCGAGTCATGCTTGATTTATCAGACCCTAGGGGAGGACTCTGAGTTGTTAGTGAGTGAGGATGGGTCCCGGGATCTGGATTGTCATGTGGTTACAGAGGACGAGGAAACTGAGGATTGTGATGAGTCAGATTCAGCAGCAACTTCCTCAGGGGCAGATGAGGATGAGCCTGATGTCAGTACTCAGTTTTTAGATATGTGCTCGAATGTCAGTACACAGATATACGGTGATCGTGAGGGGAGTTTGTTGGATACAACTTCCTTCCATAGTGGGGACAGTGAAGTTGAGATTGTACATAGGAGACCCGTTGTGCAGAGTCATCATGTGACTAGCCAGTTGAGAGTCGGTGAGAGAGAGACATTACTTCTACTCTCAAGTTGTTGGTTGTTTATGGTTGGGGTGCTCCTATGGCAAATGAGCATGGTGGTGGTTACCTTTCCCTGACAGAGATTCATTCCTTGCGGGAGGCTGTCAAGATTTTGAGGTAGGATTATTTACAGTTGGTAGCCGACCAAGATCACCTAGTTGAGTGGGGGAGTACAGCATATGAGTTACTGATGGACAGAGAGGAGGCAGTGAGTGAGCTTACTCAGGTGCTCACAGCGACTTCTGAGGCTTTAGAGGGCACTCAGTTGGCTCTCCAGGAGTGGCAAGGATGTTTAGCAGAGGTGACTGTGGAGTTGGTGCGGATTTAGTCTATGCCAGCCATGGATCCATTTCAGTTGCATATAATGGTGGTTGGTGGTGAGTTAGCTTCCACAGTTGGCAGTGATGAATATGTTGAGAGCATAGTTACATCCATCCTTGAGACAAATGCAGTAGATGCAGAGGAGGTGAGTGCGTCAGTGGAGGACAGCAGAGAGAGTTTGGTGGTATCGGGTTCTCCAGTTGTTAACACGATGGCAGATGATACAAAGTAAGTTGTTGAGAGACATGTGGTAGCTGGGGTGGATTCATCGGTGAGTTGTGTGCCAGTTCCTGACACTACTCCCTTTGTTTCATAGGACATGGACAGGGTATCATCTGGTTTAGAGACTAGTTCTCATGATGATTTGTTTCCTTCTATTAGAAGCAAATCTATTCCTTCGTCTCATACAGCTAATCGTGATAGGTAGTTGGTAATGCCACAGTTTTCGAGAGATTAGTTGTGGATTGCAGGGGAGCAGGTTGATGTTGCTTCTTATAATTTCTATTGCACAGAGTCGTTCATGGAGTACTTGCTTGAGAGTCTGATTTTGCAGGAGGGACCTTTCGAAGCTTCTAAGGGTACACTCATTCGGGGTTCTCGCAATATTCAACTTTTAGTGGGAAGAATTGTAGATACCTTGACTATAATGCTTCCTCATCGGGATTTTGTGGTTGGGTTTGCTGAGAGGGTTACCCAGGATCCTGCCCAGCCAGTTGTTCAGAGTCAAAGATTTGAACCATCTCTTGATTCTCAGTTTGATTTTGATGAACCTCTGACAGGGATTGGAGCATTTCATCATGATTACATAGTGAGGAGCGCTCATCATTTTTCTTTAGACCCACCACTTGAGGACTTGTTTGCATGTCGGTGTTGGTTGGCTCCAGGGTTATACTATCCTTTATGGGATGGGTTTACTCCATCTGCAGTTGATGGGGTTGGTTACTGCAAGTTAGCAAGAGGTGACTTGCAGGGTCAGTACATCCAAGATGGTTTTACAGTGGATGGATATTTGGATTGCGAGAGTACACAGAGCAGATTGGCAGGGCGTGCAGGGAGCTCTGGTTTGTCAGATGGTTTTGGATATCCATTTTTCCTTGTTATGAATGGTTGTGAGTTTCATCTCTAGTGGGATCCAAGTAGTGACAAATTTGGCACTACAGATTGTGTAGGTCGTTATGGTTGGCATGGTGACAGTGTGTTTTGGTTAGCTCAGTGGATGGTGATTTCATCAGGTGATCGCAGTGACATTACTTCATTCTATCTTTGGGATCCGGGTGGACTTCTGTGTTTTGTTTTCTAAGATTGCTTGGGGACAAGCAATTTCAGAAAGGGAGGATTGTAATGTCCCCGTTTTTAGGCACATGGGATTTGCTTATTTCAGTGACCCTTGTAGGCTAATCGAGATGTTAGAGGGGGTCGTTTGGCAGAGTCGGTGGTCAATTTCCACTCTAGAGGTCTGTGATGCCAGGATTGCTCTTCGTTTGGGTCAGATTGACAGACTTACTATTTATAGTAAGTGCCTTTTGGGGGGGTCATCATGATTGCAATTTTTAGCAAGGGGCCTGAACATTGGTACCAGTGGAGTTGTGGATTCATTTGCAAAGTTTCCAGTTTGAGGAACTTACTATTTATAGTAAGTCTATTTCTGGCAGTGTCTATTTATGGCAGGGCATTATGGCGTCTAGCTCGGGCAATGAATATCTGAGTGGCGAGTTATTCATCCGGGAGATTTAATAAGCAATTTGATAATTGATGATTATTAATTAAGTTATACTTAATAATTAAAGAGCTTATTATTTATTGCCAAACTATTAAATGTTTTCTTATAAAGTCTTGGAGAGAAATATGATTAAAAACTATATTTCAAACTCATGAAATGCAGTTGGGAAGAAAAGCTAAGTATTGCTTTTTAGTTATGTAAAGTGTGAAGTTGAAGATTGGGGATCGATTTGTGAAGAAGACTTTATAACGGCTTTTGGAAGAATTGGAAAGGATTCATGGTTTATGTTATTCATTATTCATGTTTTGGTTCAAATTGTGGAGACAAGGGTTTGTGGAATGAAATTTGCCTTGCAAAGAATTGTAAATTCTTTGTTTGTTACCAGCACTTTGAATCAGCGTTCATGTTGATGAATCGTGTATGCTGTGGCTGTTCTTGGAAGCTGTGCGAAGCCATTAGAAGAATACAGCAAGGTTACGGCAGGAATTTCTAACATTAGTGGACTCGTAGCTTGCTAGAGATGTGATTGTAGTTATCGTTTGCGATTGGAGTTTTGAGGACTTAAGATGGTAAGATCGGCACTGTGGCTAGAGACTTACATTCAGCGTGGAGACTATTTGCTTGCCGTCACTACTATTTATCAGCTATGGCCAGCACTGTTAATGTGCGCAGGAGAATTACAGGTTAAATCATGGTTAATTCATTGCATTGAATGTAACGTTTATATCAAATTTAGATAGTTTCGTATTTGAATTCAATAAGAGAATTTCAGAGTTAAGCAATTTATGGTTTGCAGTAGTTATTTTAAATTAATTTGTCACTTGTATCGCAATTTCAAAATAAATAAAACTTTGCAAGTAAAATTTGAGACAAAGTCAACAGGCTTTTTACAATTTGAACATGCTGACAAAGACAATTTTGTCCCTATTAATGTGGATAGTAATTTTATTACTCTGGCCAATCCCTTGTTCGAGGACTTTAATATCATAGCTGCTACGGCATCAAGAATGCTCGCCCCTCCTCCCTAGTCGATTATCAATCAAAACCTCATATTCCTGGTGATTTTACAAAAGAGTTAGATACCCCCACTAGAAAAAACGCTCAACAAATGGCGTTAGAAAACATTAATGAGAGCGGAGAAGATTAGGAACTCTAAACAAACACCTTTGGAAAAGAGTGGTCCCCCACCTGGTGTTGTGAATTCCATGACGGCGGAGGTGGCCTCTGAAAAACAGATTGTGGCATATGTTGCATAATCAGGTTTGAAGGATGGTGGTGATCAACAGTTTACGTAGGTTCTTAGTAAAAATGCTAAGAAAAAAAGGAAGACTGTGGATAGGCAATCCCTATCCAACTCTTCAAGAATTGGTAACAAACAAAAGAATTCAGACTTGCCTGATAGTTTTAACATGCTTTACAAGAATCAAAAACCCTCCCTGACATAATTTATGATGATGAACACACATAGTTGGAATGTTAGAGGGTTGGAGATGCCTGATAGGAAATATGTGGCTACGAAATGGAGCACCAATTTCCATAATAAGGATATTATTGCTTGCAAGAGGTCAAGGTTGTGGGTTATCAAGCTTCCATTATTATGAAATTTTTGTGGGATCAAGCCACTTGCTTTTGCTCCAACCATGATAAAGGCAAAGGTGGAGTTAACATTCTCATTGGTCCTAAATGGGTTGACAAGATAGATGCAAATGGAGTCTCCCCATGCCAAAGGGCGCAATGGGTTACATTCAAGGCGAAGGATAAAATAATTGGAATTTGCAATATATATGTTCCCAATGACTATAGAGAAAGAGCTAACTTTTGGGACTAGTTGGCCTCAGGCCTTCCCAAAGCCCATTGGATTTTTGTTGGTGATTTTAACATGATTGAACAGAACGAGGACAAATGTGGGGGCGTAAAACATTCTTGGAAAGGGAATGAACACTATTTCTAGGCTAAATTCAAAAGAAGATTCAATTTGGTTGATCTGATTGAAAGGAAAAAGAATGCTATATCTAACATCTGGTATACCTGGTGCAATTATTAATCTAGTAAACAAAGAGTATATTGTAGGCTTGACAAATTCTATGTCGATGCTTCTCTCTTTTCTTTCAATATATATGATGGGCACCCCTATGATGGTATGCCCTGCTACTATATTTGATCATTCCCCCATCTTTGCAAACATTTCTATTGAAGATAACACCATCCCTACCATCAGACCTAAGAGCAAAAATTCTTTTAAACTAAATGGGTCTCTCCTCCAAGATGAGGATTCACTTGATGCCATTAGGATGGCCACTTGTCTTTCCAAATTCTGCAATTCTGGAGTAAGGTCAAGGGAACAGTGGGACTCTCTTACTGAAGTGTGGAAGAAAATGTTTCTAGTGATAGGTGAAAAAAAAGCTAAGACGGGTCCAGAGAAGAATCTCACCTTCAAAATAGACTTAATTCTATTGAAAGGAGGCTCCTAGACAAAGGCAATGACAGTCAATTTGAAGAGGAACTGAATTACACCAAGATGGAACTGAGGAGACTACAAAATTATAAGATTCATGGACAAAGAGTTAGGACCAGAATGAACTGGCTCAAAGAAGGTGATAAGGGCACCAAATATTTCTTTAATCTTATCAGAGCTAAACAGAAAAGAGAATTGATAAATGAAATCTAGGTTGACAGTTGCCTGACCACTAATACCAATGAAATAAAGGGAGCCTTTTACAACTTCTATAGCAACTTATTCTCTTCAGAACATGGTGTTGAAAACCAAGATGCTCTTGACAAATGTTTGAAATTGATACAAAAAAGATCTCTAAAGATGAGGCTAAGGCTTCGGAACAAAATATCACTGTTGAGGAAATCGAAAAATCTATTAAATCATTGGCCAATGGGAAGTCCACAGGTTTCGATGGGCTCCCAGTAGAGTTTTATAAACAAAATTCTGAGTGGATCAGCTTGGAACTTATGGCTCTATATGAGGACTCCCTTGGGGAAAATATCAATCGGAGGGTAATCAAATTGCTCCCTAAAAATGGGGGCAAATCCCAAGTAAAGAACTGGAAACCGATTACTCTCCTTAACTTATCCTACAAGATCATTGCAAAAATTCTAGCTAGAAGAATTGTTGGCCTCTTCAACAGCATTATTTTTGTCACTCAAACAAGCTTTATAAAGGGAAGATATATATTGGAAAACTTGATTACTAGTTGGGAAGCGTTGCATTGGGCATAAGTTGATGGACAAAATGTTGCAATGATCCTTCTAGATTTTGAAAAGGCATATGACAGGGTTGAATTGCCCTTTGCCATTGAGATGCTTCAAGCTTTTGGATTTCCTCCCTAATTCTGTAAATGGTTTGCCATATTGTTCAAGGACTCCTCTACGGTTATTAATGTAAATGGGGAGCTCTCCAACCCAATCTATCTAAAGAAATCTATAAGACAAAGCTGCCCCATTGCTCTGACCTTGTTCGTGATTGCCGCTGATGCATTATTTTACATTCTTAGGGCTTCTAAATTTGGTCCTCCGATCAAAGGGATCTCCCTTCCTAATCATGATGAACTGATTACTGCACAATTTGTTGATGACACAGCTTTGTTCTTAGAGCTCTCAGAAAGCAATATTGATAATGTCATGGATAGATTACAGTTTTTTTGTTTGGCATGTGGCGCAAAGGTTGCTCCACACAAATCTACAGTGCTAGGTTGGTCAAAGAATGCTCCTCAGTGAATCTCTACTCGAGGCTGGATGTGGACTGGTCCCACAACTATTGTTAGATAGTTGGGAATCTCATTTGTTGTTGACCCCTCTTTAAAAGATATGTGGTTGTGGATACACTCTAAAATAGAGAAGAAGCATTTGAAATGGCAGACACACCTACTATCCTTGGCAGGGAGGGTCCAGGTTGTACAAAAAGTTTTGGCATCCCATGCTATATAGTACTCATCCTCATGGTTATTTGCTAATTATCAAATTAATAAATTGGATAAGATTATGAGGGATTTCTTGTGGTCTGATGGTAATGGGAGTAAAAGAAGACACTGTGTTAATTGGATTGGTGTTGCAGGCCAAGAAGTCTGGGAGGATTAGGTCTTAGAGATTTAAAAACACATGGTGTTGCTCTGGCATCCAAATGGATCTTTAAAGCCCTGCATGGTAACGAACCATGGAAGATAGTAATCAGAAATAACATTAAAAGATTTGTCATTAAGAAAGGGAAGCAGTGGAAAGACCTTCCTTTATGTGATGTTGTTTTTGGGGGAATCTGACATGAAAGTGTTTGGTTCTAATGTTTTTGCCTCATTAGGGAAAGCATGGTCCCAGGTGAGGAAACTACTATGTTCCAAAAGTGTTGTAGGAGGACCTCCTTCTTACTCTGTTATTGATGGATCTATATGGTGGAGGATCTACCTGAACAACAAACCTCTTGCTTTAACACAAAGCTGCTCAACCAAAATATGGAATGCTAAAGGTATTTCACTTATTAGAGATGTTCTGAACTTCTGATTGATAACCGTCTAGTGTCATGGGAAGAGATTAGTGACAAATATGGGATTCCTCCCTCTCAAAAAAAGACTTATACTCTAATAATTGATTGCTAAAGCTACAGGCAGTTTCTTTCCCGGTAAAATATATAATAGTGACTCTTTTTTGATGCAGTTGAAATGGTCAAATGGATCTCTGTTATTGGATGTCTCTACTAAACAAATCTATAATATGATAAAAGATGACTCATCTATTTTCAAGTGGATAAATCAGAGTTGGGGCCTAGATTGGCCGGACTCTAAATGGTACTTTGTTTTGGACTTTTTTGGCATCAACCTCTTGAACCAAATAAATCTTGCTTTCGTTGGATTTTATTATTAAAGAAGCTTGATGTTGGCTCTGTCTTATCTTCTGTGGGCATTGAGTCTCTCAATTGTAATGTTTGCAATCTTCCTGAAACCTTTGAGCACCTGTTTTTTGAATGTAAATTTGCTTGCAAAGTTTGGTCTTTATTTTTTGGCTCTCCTATTGTGTGGAATGGTCGGCCTGGTCTTTGTTGGAGTGAGGTCCTAGCAGGTTTTGTTGATGCCTTTGATCTTAAGCTGAATAAGTTTTGGTCTGTTCTATCTGCTGAAATTCTATGGTTTCTTTGGAAGCAGAGAAATGATGAGGTCTTTCAAAACAAAAGGAGAGCACTTACTGAGTTTAATAATAAACTCATACACTACTCTATTATGTCACAGGTCTCTGCAGTGTTGGAGATCCCTAAGAGCAGATTTATGATCCTTGTCCGTGAAGGTGTACTGATTATCTACAAAGCTGATATCCATTCTGCTCACTACTTTAACACACGCAGGGATATGCTCGATCAGAAGGAATTGGATGTATAGAACCAGTTTATTCAAGATAAAGGTATTGATGTTGAACAGGAAACTGCCAAGATTAAGGAAAATAAGAAACTTGATGCTCCAAGTTGGGAGGCTGCTACCAACATTCCTCCTGCAGTTGAACCTCAAATTGGGGCCTTTGAATGCACTCGGGCAGAGTGCAGCCATAACATCATCAGGTCATGGGATTCCCAATGACCACAGCCTGATCATAATGTCTCATTTTTTGGTTCATTTTGTCTAGTTTTTCAATGATGTATAAAGCTCTGTAATCTGAATATACCGACCGATGACACAGCCTGTTTTGAAGTGATTGTAAAGTTATATAGACAAAATAGATCATAGGGTGAGGACACAGTTGGTAGTTTAGGCGTTGAAACTTCAGTATTTTAATATTTTGCTGTCAGGACTCTGATATAGATCTGAATAGTTGATGTAATTATCTTTCTTGAACTATTTTAATATAAAAAATAGACATCAAAGGGTCCTCCATTTGAAGGGACAAGACAATGAAGAGTCGAGACAACGAAGGCTCTTCACTTTGTAACGGCGAGACAATGAAGGGTCAAGGCAATGTTTTATATTCTTGAAGAAGGGATTCGCTGAGATAGATTGATATTCTTTGCTGAGTGATTGTATCAAATGGATATTTCATTTATTGTCTGCAGATCATAGGGGTGATGATTATTGATTCAGTTTTGGCCTGGTTTTGGGCATTGTAAAGCAGTCTTCTGCTCTTTCATAATATACAAGTGATATATTTGTGGCTGGGTTTTTTCTCCCTCAAGTTGGAGGGTTTTCCCACAATAACTTGCTGTGTCTTTTGTTCATTTATTTTGTTTGCTGTTTATCTTCATTTCTGATATGAATCTTCAACAAGTTTTGTATTGTAGGACCAGCAGAGATTGCTATAAACACTCTAGACATATTACTTAATGGTAAACGATAAAGAAGATGTGAGTTTTTGGCATGAATTTGGCAAGTCAATCTAGACATATTACTTGATGGAGGCGCCAAGGAAAGTTATCGTGTACTTGTAGTGATATGCTGTGGCACATGAAGTCACAGCAGAAGCTAGCACATAATAAGGGGAGTACCTCTTAGAGAAGGCTAAACTCTACTACTGATATTTGGCAGTTTAGACCAGACATATTGTAAAGTCAAATCTCCAATGTGGTGGAGATACAATGCATGTCAAAACTAAAATTTATTTTCTTGTCTAAGATCTCCATTATTACGGATGTAGGAGAGCAATGCTTTGCATCTAAATTGACATTCCATCATGCTAATATTGTAATAACATTCAAATTCAGAGTAATTCTAACTCTAAGGATAAAGGTATCTGCCTACAAATCCCAATTTTAACAAAGGGCCCTGATAATTCTTATGCAGTTCCCAATAGTTGCAATATATTTCTATCATCCATCAATAAGAACTATCAAAACATGACCATGGTCATCTATGTTAATCAGTACTGCTCCATCTAAAATTTTATAAGCCTGCCCTGCAAATTATGGTACCCTTAAGATAAACCCCATCTTAGCAGGGATTTGTGAATTCAGAACCATTCAAATAAGCAGTCTGTCACCAGTAATACTGATAAGTGATAACTACCAGAGAATTTTCAAATTATACAAAGAGGCTAGCAGTATATCCATGCATGCACAATAATATAAACTAATGACAGTCAATTAAGAGTCCTATTGGTGGAGATGTCCATGGATAAGCCTCAGCGAACCAAATATGATTCTACTATGGATGGTATGTAAATCTCCACTGTCCAATCTCCTTAAACAAGTTAGCATTACTGGATGTGGCTCAGTTTCTCATAGTAACCTCCACATGAATCCCCTAGACACACTATGGTCTACCATAGCAGAAAAAAAGAGATCTTTAAAAACCAAATGGCATTGAATGCATTTACTGTACTTTTTAAGTAAACATTCATTTCACATGCACGTGAAATATAGTTGTCCTTGAGTGCAGGAAAATAAAAATGTGTTCCAAAACAAATTTAAACAGAAAGCATGGTGTACTAGAGGTTAAAATGGGTGGCACTCCATGGTCATACCGTAAGAAATATCAAAAGGTATAGAAATGTGACAATTGTATTGAAAGGTATACCTTATTTTACAATATATTTCTTTAGACTTTGTTGCAGACAAATGATATGAAAATGAAGTAGATATACTGTATTCCTTCGGTTCATATGGTAGTCACTCAAATCAATGGTAAAAATATCAGGGCGTCAATCGATCAGCCCACGTTTGAGCTCACATGAGACTAATACATTTTAAAATTGTGTTAAACACCAAATGGAAGGAACAAAACAACAAATGGTTGAACAAATGGAACATTACCCTCCAGGAGAGTCCAAACACCAATCTGGAAATAAAGAAATGGGTGTTAGAAAAATTCAGAACTGCCATGTGGACGAATCTGATAGGAAGAAAAAAGGCCTACTATGTTAAGGAATTTAATCACACATGGGATCATGGGGATAAAGCCTATTTAGAGTCCACAATTAAAGGAAAGGCCAAAATTCTAATTGCTCAGTTAAGGACTAGCTCCCACCATTTACGATGTGAAACTGGTAGATGGATGGTCCCTAAAGAGAGGAGGGAAGAGAGAATTTGTGCTTTCTGCAGCAAAGGAGTGGTAGAAACAGAATGGCATTTTATTAAAGAATGTGGGGCTTATGAAGATATTCGCAGCAAGTACAGGGATTGCCTACAGGTGAGTAGCATGAAGGAACTTTTCGAAGAGGCAAGATTACACAAGACAGCAAGCTTCTTAATCGGGATCCACAACAAAAGGAACAATTAGGAGAAATCGCAGCAGGATGCCTAACTTGCTCTTTGGTCCCTTAGACTGGTGGTCTCGTGGACGTCATTAAAAACATTTCATTCATTCATTCACCATTTTCAACTTGGGGGTGCCAAACGCCCCAAAAGACAAGGCTGCAAAATGCTGATAAATTTTAAAATTAGGCCAAATACCACATGTCATATTCCCAACAGACAAGACCTGATATAAGTTCTGGATGAAAAGTTGCCCCAAAAAGAGCAATTTACCAAATCTAAAGAAAGAATTAGAGCATCTTGAATAGTATGAAATTGAAGTGCCAATACCATGTGTTGTAGAGAGTATAACCTAAAATGGGGTAAAATATCTGCTTCATATAAGGTGCATATCAAGATAAAAGTGCAAGCTCCATGAAAGTCCATACTCGTTCTTTTTCCATTGCACAGAATTTTATTTTTTTTTGAAGAAAAAAATTTTCTCATCTGTCATTTTCCCTACATAATTGTCAGCTAGCAAGAGTCGGGGTTCAAAAGCTAAAGACCACCCACTTGGCTATGGAGAAATTCCTCAGCAAGAGGTAAACAATGATCACTGATGGGCAGGCAATCCTGGTCATTACAGGATGATACCAAAATTTCTGGGGGATTGCCCCAGCCCTGCAAACAGTAAAAGCCCACACGTCTCACCCCTACATAGTACATACCCAACAAGAGAATTTGCCCGTATTCAATAATGATGGCACCCGTTGTTACCTAACTACCCCTAGTGCTATAATCAGACCTTCCAACATGAAAGCCCAAGCCCGCACACAATGCAACCTATACTGACTGTAAATAACGCAAAATTGGGAACTTGTCCCTGAATCGAAAATACCAACATAACAACATTAGAGCAGATCGAAGCAGGTCGTTGATAAATCAAATCAGATCCACGGTCTCAGTTTACTGACAAACAATACATTGACAGATGTCAAAAGGACAAACTGAGCAACTGATGGAAGATTTGAGGAATCATGTAGAAACCCAAATTCAATGGGTCAAATACATATACAGACACCAATCTTCTTAAGGGCGCCCAATTGAGTATCTGTTGTGATATCAATAACACTATCTGGAAACAATATAAAATATTTCCAGCTAATCTCATCAAAATCAGAAAACCATTTAGAACAAATATAAACATCGCTGCATCGAACATACCAACAACAGGAGAATGAGTGGCCATGCGATCTGATCTGAAATGGCAGAGATTTCTCCGCTGTTGAGGTTCCTTCTCCGGCAATTAAGAAAATAGATTAGTCAAACCTCTCGGCGCTCAGAGTATTATTTATTATCACCTCGAGGCGTTTTAAGGGCAACCCCCTGGCAGTCTATGTACCACTGACAAGGATACCCGAAACTCTGCCAACAATGTTTTCCCTCGAGAGGAAGGGAACCAAAGAATAAAATGGTTCCTTCCCTACCTTCGGACGGATCGTGTTCACAAACTTTATGTCTTGGTTTTTATATGTATCATGTATTTTTTAAAGGAACCAAAAATATCTACCATTGTAAGGAGAAAATAGAAATATTAGATGTTAATAATTAATTACGCATATGGTCAAGAACAATGACTTGGGATTATTATTATTGAAATAAATGATGGAGAATCATATGTCAAAGTTCATAGATCAATTTGTCCTGATCTATATAGTGTTGATTAAATAAAGATATTTCACTTTACAAATGAGTTGTACTTCATTCTAATTTATTTCTATGGATGTGAATCTAACTTCTTCATATTTGAACTTTCTTCAACATAGACTTCAATTATTGCTTGTTGATATGACTATATCAAGAATAGGTGGTCTAATATAATTAGTTTATCTTTATTTTTTTTATTTTTTTGTTGTATAGGCAATGTTTAAAATTGTCTTTAAAAAATGTGTTAAATTGTCATTAAATGTGTTGGCTAAATATTTTGCAAGTCACTAAGACTACAACTTGCAAAACGTGTACTTTAGGCAGCAGTATGTGAGATTTCTCTCTCCTCTCAGCAATAGGGGAGGCTCCCTTCTTACCGCAGGTG
>MU223914.1:1270834-1286039 GCA_018584345.1 Thuja plicata | reverse complement strand
CCACTTATTAATTAAATCATATTGATTTAATTATTAAGTCACTTATTATCTCTCTTTTACTTAAGCTAAACTTTAGGCATTTAATAATTAATTATTTTATTAATTATTATTATGCAACCTAGATTTTTCCTTTAGGGTTTCCCGTTTAGGGTTTCAGTATCCTTTTATAAGGATTCCCTCTTTGTAAATTATTCAATTTGATGGTTATTAATTAATTGAGGATGTTATTGCATTAAGAGTTTTTTCTCCATTATTTGCACAAGATGTTTCCTCTTCCATCAATTTGTGATTTTTGGCCTCCATAGCTTTTTTGCTTCTCTCTTTCTGTGACAGGTTTGCATGCAGGTGATTCTTGGGAGTTGTGGGTTGATAGTTTTCATCAACTCCAATAATTATGATAGAAGAGGGTGATATGACTGAAAATTCCCTTGATCATACTTTGTGTTATATTCATTTGAATAGAATTCCCTCTAGGGATTAGGCATTAGAGTGATACGTGTCCCTCTCCTAAAGTCTACCCTACTATGGAACATACTTTGGAAGAAGAGGGTGATATTCTTGATGCCCTCCCTCCTACAAATGAAACCTTGGAGAATAAAGAATCTAATCAAGTCATTATTGTTCATTCTTTTAGGGATGAAAAGTATAAAGTAGTTGTCCACCTTTTCCAATATACCCCTTAACCCCAAAATAAACTAGTGATTATTGTAAAAGGTACTACAAAATTTGATAATCATATAGTAGCGCACACATTTAAAAACAATCATGCAAAGTATGTGATTTCATTGTCCCTACATTTATCCATTTCATTCCCAATGTTCTCACATGCTTGATCTTCTTTTAGGTAGACATTGGCTTCATGCCATGCAAGTCGCCCCTTCTACTCTTTGTCACAGAGTCAAATTTATATATAGAAATGCAATGTTTAATATTGAAGTTGATGATATACACATCCAATATCAATCTCCTATAATTTCTTTAAATCTTTCTCTAATACAAACAACTACGCCATCTCCTCCTAAAGAGAATGACACGGGGTCATTTCTACTTCGCACCCTCCTTTTGTACCGAAGACAACGTTCCTAAATTTGAGACTCGGTCTTCTTATTCAAATATATGCATGGATGTTGATTGGGCCTCTTTAAATTTCAATCCAATTCATCCTAATAGTGACCCCTATCATCCTAACATTCCAACTCCTGAGATTTATGATTATGATGGACATGGTTTAGGTTGTGTGCAACAAAGAATTGATATTTATGAGAGTCCTAAATCACACTTGTCTAAGGAAGGTTTGGGTATCCAACATCCTCCTTTATTTGCATCCCCTCCCATGTTGTATTATGCATTTATGTCTCTTATGCCTTACTTTAAAGAAGATAGCATTTTATCTTACCTTCTTTGTACCAAGTTGATTACCCGACCCAAACAAAAGAAGAAACATAGACAAGATCTTGTGAGTCTTCTTTTTTGTATGTATCATCAATATCATGACCATTCTACTAATGAATGTCAAGTCTTGAATTATAAAATCTAAAATCGCATAGATGATTATATCATTTATGTAACATGTAACAATGAGTGGTATCGAAATCCTAATTATTTTGAATAGAATCTAAGTCCCTATTATGTTGCTCCTCACTATGTGATAGTTAGCTTATTCTTTGGAGGCTCATTGTATTCATGGTGGTACAACTTCAGGTGTAATCATACTTTATGAGTAGCATAATAATCTTTCTTATACTTGTCTCCATGTCTGGTGGGAAAGGTTAGTGTTTCAATCTCTTGTCCTTCGTAAGGATCCACTTTCCCTTTATTGAGTGGTATTGTTTTATCACGTGACATCATTTCTTGCATCGAATTATTTATTTTTCTCAAGGATTATCTCTTTTTCCAAGATGTGTATATCCTTGATCACAACCTCATCCTTGAAAGAAAATGTTTATTATAACATGTACTATCCTAAAAAGTAAGCACTTATTTTGTGCTCATTTTGAAACCATTTTGAGCCCACTTTAATGTTTTCCTTATGGTAGGACCTCATATTGCACTTAAATGCATAATTAATTCAAATACAGGTCCTCCTTCAAACTCAAGGTTGGCTCCAAGTTATATGCATATTTTTCCTATTTGCATAGATCACTTCCCTCCTAGGTCCTTTTACATGCACTTTACACTTTGGGATTGCCCATTATTTCCTAACAAATGAAGGATTTTAGATCTCCCTTTTAGCACAACCCTAGGTCTCAGGATGGTTTTGAAAAAGCCTGCCTGGACAAGGCCGACTTGGGTTGGTCTTGTCCTAGACTAGGCTGACTTAGGTCAGCCTTGTCCTTGACTAGGCCAACTTAGGTTGGTCTTGTCCAAAAAAAATTCCATTTAGTGGGCTTTGATCCCTATTCAAGGTTGTTTCTCCAGGGTGATTAATCGAGGCCAACCTTACAAAATCTGAGCCCCGAAATGTATATAAAAGGAGACCTTTTTCCTCTCATTTTCATCCATCCACTATTGTACAAGCTATCCATATGCAAGATATTATTGCACATTCAAGAGATTCAAGTGCAAGAAAACATCCATTGAAGACATTCATCATCAAGCATCCAAGGGATTTACTTCCATAGATCTTGCTCTTTTCCCCATTGGAGGCCAAGCAAAGGAATTTGACATCAAGGAAGGAGATGTACATTCCTACATCAAGTCCTCTTCTTCTCTCTCTTATTCAATCCAACATTGAGGTGAATTACAACATCTACTACATGAGGTTTTGTCTTACATGATTTCCTTTTTGGTTTCTATGTTTAGTCAAGTTTATTGCATCAACATTCTTGATCGCATATTTAGAGAAAATTGCATCTACATGGTATGATAAACTATATTGTTTAGATCTAATCTCTGCTAAATGTCAGTATTCTTTCAATTACATCTATTTTATTTCAAGTTCAATTCCTATACAGGGGCTTGACCAAAGAAATCCCCTCCCCGCAATAATTTCCCCTTCTTTTTTGTGTGCGGGAACAGGTGATGGAGTTTCGGATCCAGATTTTCAAAGTTACAAAACTAGTGACAGGTCTGCTATAGATTTTATTATTTTGCGTGCCTCCAAGACAAGGTCAACTTTCTTGGACAAGGCTGACTTGAGTAAGCATTGTCCTAAGAATCTACATTTTTCATAGCTAGAAGATACAGGTGTCATGGTTCCAGATCCATAACAGTTTTTATTTTTGATAGCACAATGAAAGAGAAACTCAGATATGAGATTCACTTATTCTTTCCTATTTCCAAGGCAAGTTCATTTCTCTCATTGCATTTACCTCACTTAATCATATATCAAGTTTACACATCCTTCATTTTTATCATTCATCACAAAAGAATCCACCCAACAATCCACCCCCACATTTAGTGTGGATCACAAATTTGCACCCTTACTCTCGTGGTTGTGCAAATTGGATTCACCTTGTTGGGAATTTGGTATTCCAATTTATGTTGAACTTGGTGATCTACCATTGAACACCATTTTTCATATTACATAACCAAATCCCTTATCCATGGGCTCAAAGTGTGATAACCTTTATCAAGAATCTCTTTACCTAGCAATGGGGAAAACATGCATTCTTGTTCTCTTTTCTCTCTTTTGGTTAATGATGTTGTTTTTGTTCAAGATCTCCTCTTGGAGGTAGATATATTTGAGAAAATATATATTCCTCCTCTTTGGAATCCCTCAAAAGGATCCCTTTACACTTGTTGCAATATACCTCTTTAAAACTATCTTCCTTGCCCCACAAGATCCATGTCCTATTTGGCTTGGATTATACATGCATGGTTGCTTAAAAGATATCTCCTTGATCTTTTAGGTGTATGTCCTTTTTTTCCTTAAGATGTCAACATAGTCATATTTTTCCATCTTAAGAGGGAACATATATAGCATCCTTTTTCAGCTATTATAGGATTTTCTTATGAACAATGTGCTTTGTTTGGTTATCCTTATATCATGGGATTTTCTTATGAACATCATGCTTTTTTTGGTTATTCTTACATTATGGTATTTCCTAAAGAAAATTGTGCTTTGTTTTTTTATCCTCATTCAAATCTTTTAGGCTGATTCTACTAGCACAACACAACTTACAAGGACCAAATGACTCTCCTTCACACCATTTTAGTAGGGTTCCTTAGATACAATACTTTCCTTGGTTATGCTTGGGATTGCTTGACTAGAATAATACAACTTGCTAAACCATTTAACCTCTCCTTTGTGCAAATTTTCAAGATGAGTTGACTAGCATAACACAACTTTCTAGAGCATTCAACTATCTTTGTACCAAAACCCTCTCTTAGGATGATTTTACTAGAATAATACAACTTGCTAGACTATTTTGACTCTTCTCTCTTCACATGGATCACCTAGCATAATGCAAATCACTAGCTCGTTGAATCTCTCTCTCTCTCTCTCTCTCTCTCTCTCTCTCTCTCTCTCTCTCTCTCTCTCTCTCTCTCTCTCTCTCTCTCTCTCTGGTGCAGGGCACCTACGAAAAGTTCCTTTTCTTGCTTTTATGTTGTAATAAGGTGCATCCTTGAGATCACCCTTGTGTGTGTGTAGTTGTGTGGGTCTATGATGTAAGGTGAAGGACCTAAGGTGAAGTTATAAACCTAGGTTCCTGAAACCAGAGTTAGACCGTGTTTGTTTAAGGATTTCAAGGTTTGGTTAGAAGTTATGTTTTAAGTCCTTAGTTAGGTTCTTGTCTTGTTTTTAACCTCTCCCACATCATTGGGGGCCAGTGAACTTAGCATTCTCCAAAAATAGCAACTTTCCTTCATGATTGCCAAAAGTTGTCTTTTTGCAAAGTTGCATGAGCAACTTTTACAAAATGTTGCTTGAGAAATGACAGCTTCTTTGTAACCGACCTCACCCACTTTCTGAAGCATCTGAAACGCTTAGAGGATGCCTTCCATGAAGGTTAGAATACACTGTGTATGAAGTTTGATGTTCAAGCAAGGAAATAGAAGAGTGTTTTGAGTCATTTTGCATGGTACAACTTGGTACAGATTCATTTGGAAGATCCAGTTGTAGAAGTTTGTAATGCCTTGAGTTTTCTGACCATTCTGGTTAATTTTAGGTGTTTTTGTTAAGTTAGTGAAAAGTTATAGTTTTTATTTGGTTGCTGTCTGAGAAACCAAGGCTCTACTGGGTCAGTCTCAAAGATGTGATCCTAACAAGAGTTTTATCCAGTGGATCTCCTCATCCACTTGGAAAATTCTAGTTAGGATCATGGTCCAGAAGCTCATACTCTCACTCTTAGTCCTACTATTTATGAAGTCAAGCCCTAGGCTAATTATCTCTATGTAATTATCCTAGCTTTTTGGTACAATCACATGCAGGAGTTATATGTGTATTGGGGGATCAAAGCAAGAGTGTTACTAGACTAATTTTGGGTAGGGGAATCCATCCCAAGCCCTGCATTTCATCCATGAACCCACCTTCTATCACTTGCCTAACAAACCAAGCCTAAACTATCTAATTAGGTATGTGTGTTTTGTGAGCGCTCAAGGGTGCAGGAGTGGAGTGAGGTGCCAAGGCTTTGGTGGGTTTACAAGCTCCATAAAGGGTGTCTAGAAAACCAATTAGATATTATAGATCCCACTGTCACAAAAAGTTAAGTTCCAAAAACCCACTTGTTAGGGCTACAAGGAATCCTAGGCTATTTGGGATTCGACTAACCTTGGGTCTTCAAGACCAAAATCAGTGGTGCATTCCTGACCCTTGGGGTATGTTAAGAGTCTTCAATCACTTAGGATGAAGTTTTTAATCCTCTGGTAAAGTTTTACACTTTGTTGTATGGTTTAGGGAAAGAGTCCCTAAAAGAGAAATTGCTTAGTTTCAAAGATTGCTTTGGAGAAACAAAAGAGAATGGGGGAAGTCCATTGACCCCTTGGACAAGTTAGGAGACATCCTAAGAAGACTTGTGTGGAGTGGGAATGATCAAGTTTGAAGTTTGAAGGAGTGATAAAGATTTAGGGCCCATTAAGGTCTTCTTGAAGTGCTCTCTACATCAGGTGGTATCAGAGCCTGCTAAGGTCTTGGAAGAAGTGAAGAATGGGTGACAAAACTGAAGAATCTCTAGAGGAGGAAATTCCCACTAGAATCACTAATGTGGAATTGGCTAAAATTGTTAGGGAACAAGTATCCAAGAACAAGAGAATGGAAGAGGAGATAAACAAGTTGAAAGAACTCCAAATAGAGAAGGAAGAAGAAGAAGAAGAAGAAGAAGAAGACCAATTAAAAATTCTTGAATCTCTTGAAATAGTTGGAAGAAGAGATCAAAAATTAGACATGCCTCTGTTTTGTGGAAAAATGGATCCGAAAGAATGCATGGATTGGGTGGAAGCTTTAGAGAACTACTTTGAGTATGACAACATCTCTGAGAATCAAAAGGTTAAGGTTGAAAAATCCAGAATGAGAGGTCCTGCCTTGAGTTGGTGGAACTTTCTGCAAAATGAAAGGGTGGAGGATGGGAGAAATCCTATCTCAACATGGAAAAAGATGCTAGTTGAAGTCAAGAAGTAGTTTGTACCTGAAGACTACGAGATCACCCTCCACAAGAAGCTGCAAAAGCTTAGGCAGAAGGATCTTGATGTGAGTGGGTATACCGAAGAATTTCACAAAATGACCTTGAAGGCAAGAGTACCTGAGGGCGAGAAGCACAAGCTTGTAAGGTATATCAATGGACTGAAATACAGTATTCAAGATGAAATGATTTTGTTCAACCCTGAATCAGTACACAAATGTTTTCAAATGGCACTAAAAATTGAAGAAAAGTAGAAGAGAAGAGGAGAATAAAATAATAGAGGAAGAGGGAATAACTTTAGGGGAAGAGGTAGATTCAATGGCAGAGGACCATTCCAAAGAGGTCAAGGGGAATTTAATAACCATGAGTTAGAAGGAGAGCACAATAACAGAAACAATTTCAGAGGTAGGATATCCAACAATAGAGGAAGATTTGGTGGAAGAGGACCTAGTGTCTTCACAGGGAAGTGTTTTACATGTAATCAAGTTGGACACCGGTCTTTTAGATGCCCTGAAAAGAGTGGCACCAGCATATAAGGAGGGGATAGGAGAGTACAACTTACCCAAGAAGATGATAACCAAAGTGTATCCTCCTATCATTCTGCAACTTCAAGACCTGCAAACCCAGAGCAAGGAGAATGTCTAATGATGCAAAGGACACTCCTAAGAGTACCTACTACTACAGAACCACCTTAAAGGAAGTCATTATTCAAAACAAGCTGCAAGGTGAACAATAAGGTATGCAAGGTTATAGTTGATTCTGGCTCTACAAATAATATTGCATCTAGGGAGTTAGTCACTAAGCTTAAATTGCATGTTATACCTCACCCTTTCCCTTATAAGGCTTCTTGGTTGACAAAAGAAAAACAAACCATTATAAATGAGCAATTTTGGGTAGATTTCAAGATAGGGGAGTATACAAATAGGGTTCTATGTGATATTACAAAGATGGATGTGTGTCATCTGTTATTAGGAAAGCCTTGGTAATATGATGTAGATGCTAGGCATGATGGAAAATCAAATGTCTATACTATAACTAAGGATGGTGTTGAATATGTAATGAACCCACTCCCTGACTGTGAGAAAGAAAAACATACTACTAGCACTATCTTGCACATAGGAGAAAAGGAATTCATGAAAGTACTAAAGGAGAAGGATACCCCTTTTTATACCTTAGTAGTGAGACCCAAAAAGGCACCTTTGAAGGAGTCCAAAGTCCAAGTCGCCATTAGTGATGTAGGCCCCAAAGAAGTGAAGGCACTGTTAGACCAGTATAAAGGTATCATTGTTGAGAACACACCAGAGTCTTTACCACCTGAAAGGGAAGTAAATCACTATATAGACTTCATACCAGGGGCCACTCTTCCCAATAAGGCAGCATATAAGATGACCCCTGAACAGAATCAAGAGATAGCAAGACAAATTGTAGAATTGTTGTCAAAAGGTCTCATTAGGAAGAGTGTGAGCCCTTGTGTTGTCACAGCAGTCCTAACACCCAAGAAAGAAGGCACATGGAGGTTATGTATAGATTCTAGGGAAATCAATAGGATAACCATAAGATATAGGTTTCCTATGCCTAGAATAGAGGATTTGATGGACTGTTTGGGCGGTGCAAGTTACTATTCCAAGATAGATATCAAAAGTGGCTATCATCAAATAAGGATCAGAGAGGGAGATGAATGGAAGACAACATTTAAGACTACATAAGGCCTCTATAAATGGCTTGTGATGCCTTTTGGCCTTTCCAATGCCCCAAGCACCTTTATGAGATTGATGAATGAAGTATTGAAACCTTTTCTTAACAAATTTGTTGGTGTATACCTTGATGACATTTTGATCTTTAGCAGGAGAAGGGAAGAACATCTCAATCATTTGGACATGGTGATGAGAAAACTCCATGAGGATAAGTTGAAAATAAATATAGATAAGTGTGTATTTCTTCAAGAAGAACTTGTGTTCTTAGGCTTTGTGATCTCCAAGAACAGTCTCAAGGTGGATCTTACCAAAGTTGAAGCCATCCTCAATTGGCCACTTCCTACTACTCCATCAGAGGTAAAGAGTTTTCATGGCTTATCTAGATTTTATAGGAAATTCATCATAAACTTTAGTGGCATACGTGCTCCCATTATTAACACCATTAAAGGTGGAATAAAATGCATGTTTTCATGGACCAATGAAGCTAATGAGTCCTTTGAGGTGCTAAAGAAAAAGATTGCAGAACAGCCTATCCTAGTTCTACCAGAGTTTCACAAGGTATTCACAGTTGAATATGATGTAAGAAATAAAGCCATTGGGGGAGTCTTGAGCCAAGAAGGGACGCCAGTTGCCTTTTTCAGTGAGAAGCTAAATGAAGCTAAACAAAAATACTCCACTTATGATCTTGAAATGTATGCAATGGTTCAGTCACTTAGGAAATGGAGGCATTATTTATTTCCCAAGGAGTTTTTTTTTTTTACTGATAACCATGCACTTATCTTTCTAAACAAGCAGAATAAACTTAATCACAGTCATGTGAAGTGGATGGAGTTCTTATAGTCTTATACATTTTCCATCAAGCACAAAAACAGGATTGTGAAAAAAGTTGCTAATGCTCTCAGTAGGAGACACCTAACTACTCAAACCATCCAAATAGAGAGTGTTGGGGTCCATGCCATGAAGGATATGTATGTTAAAGATGAAGATTTCAAACAAGCTTATCAGATTTGCATGGAGGTGACAGACATATACCACACTGATTTCTCTGAGTTCATTGTGCAAGATGGTCTTCTTTTCAAAGGGAGCTCTTTATGTGTCCCAAAGGGATCTATGAGGGACAAAATTATCAAAGAAAAGCATTGTGGAAGCCTAGCTGGTCACTTTGGAGTGGACAAAACTTTGGAGCTAGTTAAGAGATTCTACCACTGGCCCAAATTGCAGACAGATGTTAGGAGTTTTGTAGAAAGTTATTCAGTTTGCTAATAAGCCAAAGGACACACATCCAATGCTAGACTATACACTCCTTTACCCATCCCTGCCAAACCATGGGATTCAGTAAGTATGGACTTTGTCCTAGGTCTTCCCAAGACCAAGTCTGGATTTGATAGCATTAATGTTGTAGTTGACAGATTTTCAAAGATGACACGCTTTATTCCTTGTAGGATAACTCATGGTGCATCTCACATAGTAGGACTATTTTTTAGAGAAGTTGTAAGACTTCAAGGATTACCACTGTCAATAATATCAGATAGCGATCCTAAGTTTTTTGGCCACTTTTGGAGGACACTATGGAGAAAATTAGGAACAAATGTCTCTCTGTCATCTGCATATCATCCACAGTCTGATGGTCAGACAAAAGTCATCAATAGATCCCTTGGAAACCTTCTCAGATGCCTCACATAGGAACATGGAGTCACTTGGGATACCATTATAGCACAAGAAAAATTCCCATTCAATGATTCAGTAAATCAGAGCACTAGTTTAACCCCATTCCAGATTGTCTATGGCACTCACCCTAGAGGAGTATTAGAACTCAGGGATATCAAAGAAATGGATAAAAGAAGTGCACTAGTTGAAGACTTTGCTGAGGTAATGAAGAATATACATGATCAAGTGCAAACCAAATTGAAGCATACCACTGAGAAATATAAAGCCCATGCTGACAAGAAGAGGAGAGATCTACAATTCAAGATGGGAGACTTAGTGATGATCCACCTCAAGAAGGAAAGACTACCTAAAGAGAAATACACAAAGCTTATGATGAAAAAGCTTGTCCCTTCCAAGATTCTGAAGAAATGTGGCAACAATGCCTATAGAATTGATCTACCTTCTCACATTGGCTTATCACCTATTTTTAATGTGGCAAACATCTATGATTATAAAGGAGAAGCTAGTACTACTAATATTGTAGGTACTCCAGAACCTCCTACACTCCAACCACTCAAGGACATGCCACAAGCAACTCCTCTTGAGATTGAAAGCATTCTAGACAAGAGAGTGAACAAAAAAACTAGGAGGGGAACTTACTATGAGTACTTAGTCAATTGGAAACACCAACTAGTTGAATATGCTACTTGGATGAACCCTGAAGACATTCTGAAGACAAGTTATCCACTTGAAGAATTCACAACTCAAGAGACTTGAGTTCTTTTTGTCATAAGGAGTATGGTGCAGGGCACCTCCTGAAAGTTCCCTTTCTTTATTTTATGTTGTAATAAGGTGCATCCTTGAGATTACCCTTGTGTGTGTGTGTGTAGTTGTGTGGGTCTATGATGTAAGGTGAAGGACCTAAGGTGAAGTTATAAACCTAGGTTCCTGAAACCAGAGTTAGACCATGTTTGTTTAAGGATTTCAAGGTTTGGTTAGAAGTTATGTTTTAAGTCCTTAGTTAGGTTCTTGTATTTTTTTGAACCTCTCCCACATCCTTGGGGGTCAGTGAACTTAACATTCTCCAAAAATAGCAACTTTCCTTCATGATTGCCAAAAGTTGTCTTTTTACAAAGTTGCATGAGCAACTTTTGCAAAATGTTGCTCGAGAAATGATAGCTTCTTTGTAACTGACCTCACCCACTTTCTAAAGCATCTAAAATTCTTAGAGGATACTATTAGGAGAGAGGATGCCTTCCACGAAGGTTAGAATACATTGTGTACGAAGTTTGATGTTCACGCAAGGAAATAGAAGAGTGTTTTGAGTCATTTTGCATGGTATGGCCTGGTACGGATTCATTTGGAAGATCTAGTTGCAGAAGTTTGTAATGCCTTGATTTTTTTGACCATTCTAGTTGATTTGAGGTGTTTCTATTAAGCTAGTGAAAAGTTATAGATTTTATTTGGTTGTTGTCTGAGAAACCAAGGCTCTACTAGGTCAATCTCAAAGATGTAATCCTAACAAGAGATTTATCAAGTGGATCTCCATGGCCACTTGGAAAATGCTAGTTAGGATCATGGTCTTTAAGAATCCAAAAGCTCAGACTCTCACTCTTAGTCCTACTATTTATGAAGTCTAGCCCTAGGCTAATTATCCCTATGTAATTAGCCTAGCTTTTGGTACAGTCACATGCAGGAGTTATATGTGTATTGGGGGATCAAACCAAGAGTGGTTCTAGAATAATTTGGGGTAGGGGAATCCATCCAAAGCCCTTCATTTCATCTATGAACCCACCTTCTATCACTTGCCTAACAAACCAAGCCTAAACTAGCTAATTAGGTCTGTGTGTTTTGTGAGAGCTCAGGGGTGCAGGAGTGGATTGAGGTTCCAAGGCTTTGGGGGGTTTACAAGCTACATAAAGGGTTTCTAGAAACCTAATTAGATCTTCTTGATCCCATTTTCACAAAAAGTTAATTTCCAAAAACTCACTTGTTAGGGCTACAAGGAATCCTAGGCCATTTGGGATTTGACAAACCTTGGGTCTTCAAGACCAAACTCAGTGGTGGATTCCTAACCCTTGGGGTCTATTAAGAGTCGTCAATCACTTAGGATGAAGTTTTGAATCCTCTGTGAAATTTTAAACTTTGTTGTATGGTTTAGGGAAAGAGTACCTAAAAGAGAAATTTCTTAGTTTCATAGATTGCTTTGGAGAACCAAAAGAGAATAGGGGAAGTCCATTGACCCCTTGGACAAGTCAGGAGACATTCTAAGAAGACTTGTGTGGAGTGGGAATGATCAAGTTTGAAGTTTGAAGGAGTGATAAAGAGTTAGGGCCCATTAAGGTCTTCTTGTAGTGCTCTCTCTCTCTCTCTCATGAGCCCATAACATAACATACTTTACTAGTGTTAGATTATGGTATCTTATCCCTTTAGTTAGTGTATTTCCTTGTTCTTATAATAAGTCCACATGTGCTCTTGAAATAATATGTCGAGAATGATATTAGCAGTTGAGACATTTTGATTATCGAGGTCTCTTCAACTATTTGTCTTGGAATCTTGTGTTTTAGTGCCAATGGTGTTTGTTTTATGCATATTTGAAGGTTACTTGTATGGATTGATATGACCTAAGTCTAGGGGCTTGATTACCCATCAATGTTATCCTACCCCTAGCTTTCTTTGCTCGGAGATGCTCTATCTCTTCACTTCTACTTTACTATGAGTATGACCATACGATCATACTTTGCTAAAGTGGGGGCTAAATGCAAAATCACAAATTGTACACTTTTAATTAGAGTGTCAAATTCCTAGTACTCATTTTGGTATCTTTCATTCCTCTATGCATCATTGGACCTTTTATTAACTTACATTATTATTTAATTTAATATTATGTGTTCTCTCTTAATTAAATCTCACCAAAATCCTATTTGGGCCCTTAATTATATTTTTCATTTAAATTCTTTTATTTCCTCAATTAAATGAGTCCTACCTCATTTTAAAATTTAGGACACATTTCATGCATTTATTGATCTCATATCTCTATTTGGTGTGACTTTTCTGCATGTAGGTCCTATTATCTTTCTTCCCTTGAAATTTCAATAATTTCAGGTAGGAGAGAGGTTCCCTAATTGGCTTATTGTTGGTAGGGAGGTGTTGGGTGCACCATGCTCTCAAGGGTTTTTCCTAAAATTTTATGGGTGGGGTTTTGTCGGTCCTACACTCCTTGAAATGTTACTTGATACAAATATATTATTTTCCTAGGTTAGCCAAAATGTGATTTCCCTTTGGGATCCATACATAAAGGTCTCTCTATTAGTTCATTTCAATGTCATCTCATTACCATCTTATCATCAAGACTTCAAGAGCATATCTTAATCAAGGAGCAACAAATTACTTTAAGGCATATTCAAGAATTATTTTTCTTATGATTGCACGATGCTCTAATCATGCTATTGCATCAACACACAAAGAAATTATCCTAACACAATTACATCATTAATTGGAGGTATAAGACATCTTAATTTTTAGATCTAGCCTCTACTATACATTGGTACACTTTCAATTCAAATTCAATTTATTTCCAATTTGAGGTTAATTCCTAAATTGGGGTTTGACTTAGGAAAACCCCTTTCAACCCAACATTTTACTTCTTTTTTATGTGTATGAATAGGTGGCACACGCATGGACAATTTGATAGATCAAGTATTAGGAGCGAGCCAACCTACCTATTCCCCCTAATTTTTACCAAAAGTTGGATCACAAGTTAGTATTTTTCTATACATCCCAGGTCTTTTTTGAGAATCTGTCAGTCAATTTTCCATTTTTTATGCATGTTGAAGGTCATATTTTCACTATAGTTCACCCTAGATCTTGTATTTTCTTTCCACAACTGCATAGTCATCTTCCACTCATAATGAAGGATTACTAAATTCACCTTGTGCTCAAGAATCTTGACCTAAGTAGATCATTCTCATTCCAATATAAGTGAAGTTAGATATAGCTTCCTAGTTTGCTCATGCAAGCTAGCAAACACTATTTTCTAGATTACAACATGTGTGTATACATATATATGTACACACACACACACATATATTTATGTATATTTGTATGTATATATATGTATATATATATGTGTGTGTGTGTGTGTGTATTGTGTGTATGTATGTATATATATGCACACACACACACACATATATGTATATGTATATATATACATATAAATATATGTATATGTATATATATACATATAAATATATATATATTATATACATGTGTATGTATATATACATATATAATATATGTGTATGTGTATGTGTAGGTGCACGTGCATGTGCATGTGTATATGTATATGTATATGTATATGTATGCACATGTAAATATATAACTATATCTATATATGTATTTGTATTTGTATTTGTTTATGTATTTATATCTGTATCTGTATTTGTATTTGTATCTGTATCTGTATCTTTTTCTGTATCTGTATATGTATCTATATTTGTATTTGTATCTATATCTGTATCTATATCTGTATTTGTATCTGTATCTGTATCTGTATCTATATCTGTATCTATATATGTATCTGTATCTGTATCTGTATCTGTATCTGCATCTGTATATGTATCTGTATCTGTATCTATATCTGTATCTATATATATATATATTTGTATATGTATCTGTATCTGTATATGTATATGTATCTGTGTTTGTATCTGTATCTGTATCTATATATGTATATGTATCTGTATCTGTATTTGTATTTGTATTTGTATTTGTATTTGTATATGTATATGTATATGTATCTGTATCCGTATATGTATCTGTATCTGTATCTGTATCTGTATCTGTATCTGTATCTGTATCTGTATCTGTATCTGTATCTGTATCTGTATCTGTATCTGTATCTGTATCTGTATCTGTATCTATATTTGTATCTGTATTTGTATCTATATGTGTATTTTCGTTTGAACATAAAGCTATGTGTTCTTTAATTTTATAGTTGTTTTGAAAAAGTAACTATCCAACTTAATAGGTTCATCGTCATAAAAAATACATTTTCTTCTTTGAACTATTGTTTCCTTAGTAGACATGAATTTTTCTTTTCCTACTCTTTTTTGTTCTTTTGAATTATCATGCTCTAATTGTGCAACTCTTGTCCTTTCAACATGAGATCTTATTGTTGTTAAGTTTCAGGATTTGCACCCTTAGCCGAACTGAAAGTGTTCAGCAATCCTTACTTAACATGGGAATTATTTCACTACGTGAGACCTGGATAATGAAATAAAACCTCCGGGTTCTAGGCCGGCT
>MU223914.1:1242085-1267437 GCA_018584345.1 Thuja plicata | reverse complement strand
TAATAAATCCTTTTTCTGAAACACTTCACACCAGCACTAAATCTCTGATTTTCTCTCTCCTTTCCTGATTTTAGCATTGTTTAAAAGGCAGCGTAGGCGTAGAGAACATCATGAATGATCAGTCATTTCTTAGATCCACATGGGATCTAACCTCATTTTTTCCTCCATTTTGCAGGGCTCAGGAACGTGTTGGGGAACTTGCAGACCAAAGGCAGATCAAAGACGCTCTCTGAATCAGCAGCAACCTGGATCAGCAACCTTTCTAACTAGTCAAAGCATTCAGGCAATGACTGGTTACTCTTGACCTCTTTCTCTCCTTCTATTCTGTCTTTTAAATGCTGTTTAAAATAATGTTGAGAGATAGGCTATGCTCACGGCTTGTGTGAGTCTTTTCTAAATTGTTCTTAAATACATGCACTTGCATTTCCAGATGAATGAACTCAAAAAATGAAAGTACCTTATCATTGTTCAACACACATAAAAAAAAAAAAACTTTTAGAACTTGCAATGTATTTATGTTGTTGTACCTCGACTGATTGCATGACATTCAATAAGATGAACTTCCTAGTCAAAACTGCCCTTGTAGCAAAAATACTAAAATCTAAAGTTTTGATAACAATTGCTTGAAGTAAAAATCAGCATGTGTGAAATTTTGGTAACAATTGTAGACTAGAAAAATTAGAATTAGTAACATACATGATCAAAGCTAACCTTGAAAGCCATACAATCATGTAAACTAATCCTAATCACACTAATAAGACCATAAAAACAAAGCATAAACTTGTGAAATAAATCAAACCAAAACATCAATGCTCCTTTGATGAAGCCTCATTGCTTTTCCTTTCTTCTCTAATATGATAATGTTTCTTTCAAGTAGACAAGTGCACAAAATTATGAAAGAAAAATGGATAAACCGATAGAATAAGGGAAAGAATACTCAAAAATCATGGTTGCAAGAATGAGAAATGAGAGTCCAATTTATAGATTTTTGAAATTCAAATTGACAGTCAAGATCAATGTTCAATCGATGATTATGCTTACATTCGAGAACTTAAAACTGGAAAATGAAAAGCTTATGATAAATTGATTAGTGCATTTAGCAAATGACAATTTATGACAAAAAAGTGACAAATTGGTTAATGCATTTGGGAAGGAGAAATTGAGGGAAGGTGTAAGGATAAATTAAGGGAATGTGTCATAAAAGTAAAAAGTGGAATTATGACACGAGAAATTAGGTGAATTAGGGGAAAGTGTAAGGAGTGAAAAGTGGGATGGAGGCTAAATTAGTGGTTAGTGAGATGGAAGCCAAATTAGGGGGCATGACATGAGTTAGAAACGAGGGAGAAATTAACAGTTAAAAATTATTGATCCCCTTACATTTGGGAAATTAGCCAATTAATTAAATAAAATTAATTAATTGTAGGAAAATATGATAAAGGGGTAAAAAAAAATAATTTATTTACCAAGACATGAAACCTTAGGAGAAGGTGACAAATTAATGGTTATTTTCTCCTGGAGGATTAATTGACTAACGTGATCATTTAATCAGAAAGGTGACCGAGGATAAATCAATGGGACATGATGCAAGTAAAGGACAAAAAATAGTCATAAATTAAATAGTTTTTATTATTTAATTAATAGAAGAATGACACAATATTAGCAAATGATAAAGATCAAACGAACAATATAGACATGTAAAAATAGTCTATATTTTGCCCCTCTTTGAGACAATGCAATTTTGAGCATTGTTTCAAAGAAAATTTGCATTAAAAGTTGCCCTAGATGGATCAAGAAAATGGAGGTAAGATGCCCCCTCAAAAAATTGGGCAAAAATTATGGAAATTAGGACAATTTTTTAAAAATGATAAAAGAAGAGTTAGTAGAAGACATAAATTAAATAGGGAAGAATTATTAATGATGAGACCTTGCTTTCATAAGTGCACTTTATCTTTAGAGAGCTTTATTTAATATGGAAAAATGGATGTGTCACACCATGACATAGAGAGCCTAGACAATAATGCAATCCCTTTACAAAAAAATGACACTTTATAGACAAGGAATGTTTCCATCCATCTTGAAGCTTTAGACATACTTGCCCCAGAACTTTGTGAAAAATACCCCACAAATAAAAGACAAAAACAAAAAGGACCATGAACCATTATGACCACTCTAATCACTTGTGGATATCATTGAGTAGCGTAGGACCATCACCAAAGATAAATCAATAAAAGATAAGACTCACTAAACCAAGCAAATCAATAGCCATTTTGATCTTGTTGTCAAAGTTTATAGTTTGTTTGATGATGATGACAATGTCTAGTTTTAGGAATGAAGTACCCCGTCTAAGACAAATACTAGCTAATTTTGAGTATATCACACCATGTATAAGATAAATGATAGGTTGATAACAGACATAATGTTGTTGTTCGATTAATAGGACAAGCTTGATTTGACTGATTGTCAACTTGATTAGATGATTTATTTGGTGAAGCATGATTTGTTAAGTGCAATGTTTGACATGCCTTCATATTACAACTG
The DNA here is from genome assembly GCA_018584345.1 of Thuja plicata. Lineage (NCBI taxonomy): Eukaryota > Viridiplantae > Streptophyta > Pinopsida > Cupressales > Cupressaceae > Thuja > Thuja plicata. The sequence goes on along the minus strand of MU223914.1, from coordinate 1,264,899 downwards.
CTAAAATATATATCTTTCACAAAAGGATGATTTATTGATATGTAGACACCTAAAAGCAACTTATTACCCGTGCACAACAATTTCACTAATATTCCTCTTAATTGGTTAAATAATCTTAATTAATTAGTATTTTTCTACTATTTTTGAAATCCAAATTCATAATTCCCCATAACTCCATAATTAAGTAATTTTAATTGATTATTTAATTACTAAACATCTAACTAATTTTCATCACTTATTATTCTATAAATTAATTAAATAACTATGTTATTTAATTAATACTTCCTCATTGTTAGTATTATATTTATGTAATAATCACAATTAATTCATCAATTTCTCCTAATATTAAAAATGTTAATTTATTTAATTTACTAATTTATTCCTCTCATAAATAAATAAATCTTATTTATTTATATTCCACATATGCAATTAAATGAATTTTCTAATTTATTTAATTAGATTTATTCTTCTAGTTCTAACTAACACTAAGTCTCAGTCTGACTGTTCAATCATCTTTTTTGACTATTCAATCACCTTTCATAACTAATCAATCCATACAGTTTTATGTCCAATCTATTATGTTGGCTAATCAATCTATTTGGTCATATCTTAAATCAATTCAATCCACTGTCTAATCAAAATCAGTTCACTCACAATCAAATGAGTTAACAAGTCAATCTATTCACTTCACTTCTCAATCAATTGAGTTCAAATCTTCAATCAAATCCAGTTGAATCTTCAGTCAATTTTCGTCATATTCTCAATCAGAGAATCCTGATTGAAATCCAGAAATTCTATATAATGAGAGCTAATTCTCATAATTTTCAACCACACACTTTGAATTCTTATGTTGTCTAAGAGAGCAGAAGCTGAGAGCCCACAATTTCCATTAAGAAGGAGAAGAACACAAAAGATTCTATATTGGTTTGCATTTTGTAATTTCATTGAATATTTTTATGCATTTCAATTATTTCATTATTCTCTCTTGATGTTAGGAAGATTGTATTGCTTTAAAATTTATCTTTTTGTGGTTAAGATATAACTAAGTTATTGCAGGATCGATAATTTTAGCCCTAATCTACAATGGAAAACCCGATGTAAAGATCTGAATGCTTATAATTTAAAAAAAAAATTGTTTCTATGCATAAATAGAGTCATTTGATGCATTCATGTTTTAATCGCCGCATTTGGATGCTTAAAAGTAGCAATTTCTATTTTAATACTTTTTATATGATTGTATTCTAGTTTCTGTGTGCAGATTGATTCTCCGCAACTGTCATATTGATTCGTCGCAGCTGTCATATTGATTCATCGCAGCTGTCATATTGATTCGTCGCAATTGTCATATTAATTTGTCACAACTGTCATATTGATTCGTTGCAACTGTCATACTGATTCACCGCAACTATCATATTAATATGCCACAAATGTTATATTGATTCATCGTAATTGTTATATTGATTCGCAACAACTGTCATATTGATTCACCGCAATTGTAAGGTATAAATTATTGCATTTTGCATTGAATTTGTCAAACTTCAGCCAAAATTCAAGTCCTAGGGTAGGGTTTTTGGGTTACTAATTTTAGATTTTCAATGTGTAGCTAGGAAGCAACATTTATACTTTTAAATAAAAATCAATTCACATTTGCTTTCATTGCTCTTAAAAAGAACCTTGTATGGACGCACAAAAACAACTCACATTTACTTTAGTGCTTTAAAATGGACATGGGGTAAAATTGGATAAGCAATCAACATTTGACTTTGGTGCACTAAAATTGTACAAACAATCAACTTTTAACTTTGGTGCATTAAAATTGAACAAGAAATCTTCACTTGGTTTCGTGATCAAACAATGAACCTGTGTGCATTTATGGATGATTCTTATATTAGTGAACATTTGGTTTTGGGAGCTTAATTTGATTAACTATGTGTCTTGTGCACTTGCACATTCTGTTAGATTAAAACCCTTTTTATTTATTTAGAGAGGCATGTCTGGGGGAAGTGATCACCACCAGAGGATGGCCTCAAAACAATAAATCCTTCTAGTTGGTATAAAAATAAGACATGGAGTAAACCCTGGAATTGTCTTACATCTAACTAAGCTTGGGAAGAAGAGTGGTTGATAGCTCATATCGGACCTACGTGCCTAAGGATCTGACATAATCCATTAGAGACTTTAGTGTCTCAATTATGTACAAAGTGATTGGGTAGACACCACAAAATCTGATTAAAACCCTATAAAAATAGAGGCCACCCATTTCACCTTTGGACATTAACTTATTTTAGTGCAAGGGGAGGGAAGAATCTCCCCCAAAGATTCCCATAATATGTTTCCAAGGAAATTGGCTCAATTGGGGAGAAATCCTCTTTGATTCAAAATTTGGAAAAGGAAAAAACATGGCACTTTCAAAAGGGCTTACGTCCTAGAGTATGACATGTTGTGTGAGCTGACGAAAAATCCAAGCAACGGGCCTAAAATATTTTAATGAATCCTTTTAACCTTAGGTTAGTAACTGCTTGTAATCTATTTTTAATTGTGATTTGACCAGTGAAAAATCATAGCTTGAAAGAGTCACAAAACATACACAGATCGTAAATAGTCCAATTTGTCAAAAAACCATACTTTTCTTGTGTGTTTGTTGTGATTTTAAAATTTTCCCAGCAAAACATTATCACATAGAGAGAAACAATGCATCTGACATTTCATATGATACAGTCTGCACATTAATGTGACGTAACTATTTGTTCATCATACACAATTTCTCTATCTTACATCGCATATGTAACTAATCTACTACACAGTAACAGTAACCTCTATACACATTTTATAGATTCATGCTACATAGTCATTGTAACTATTTGACACATTTGACTGGTAAGCTTGCAAAACTGTACCTGATTGACATTAGGATTTCTAGATCTATCATTTATCTTTTCCCTATTTTCCTACTTTTATGATCAACATATGATTCTGCATCCTTGCATTTAGCTAATTGTAACTTACATTCATAGTCATATCCTTGCATTTAGGAGGTCATAACCATACATTGTTGTCATGCTCTCTACATATTGCATTTCCTACATTTTAATTTCCAAAACTAGAAAAACACAAAAATATAGTTGCATTTCCTAAGGTTAAATATTACATCCTTCGAGTCATCTTTGGGGAGATAGAAAGCACATATTTTTGGGTATTCCTATAGTGATCTTAAGATTTGTCCTGACCTGGGGGTGACCCCGCAGTGTGACGGTTATGTCACGAGCCTCACTAAGGTGAGGTCTCATGTTTGAGTCCCATGCCTGCACTTGCAGGTACCACTCACCAAATTGTTGTTGATAGCAGTTTACCACTCATTGGGAGGATCACCCGCTCACTAGAATGGAACACCCACTACCATTGTGGATGCTGACTCAGACGCTGGTGGTGTTGACTGCAGGGGAGATATAAGGGTGTGCACTAAGTGGAGGAATAAGGCATGCGCAGTGTTCGAAGAGATAAGGAGATTATCTGTGTCGAGCTGAAGGGAGATATAAGGTGTTTGGAGAGATAAGGGGTTTTGCTTGTCCATGGAGAGATAAGGAGATTTATAGTCAAGAAAAGATAAATCCACTCGGCACGAGTCAAATTAGTTAGGTGTTAATGCCCCAGAATTTGTGATGTATCCACCTCAGGGATGGGATCCCCCTAATGTGACCCCACTGGTTCATAGCTCTAGCTAAAAGCATTTGAAATAATACAAAAATTTCACTAATAAAAAAAAAGAGTTTTCCTGACCTCCTCAAAACCATTTAATATCTCATCTTATTGCCTTGTCATAGACACCCTATCATTTTGTCAACTTTGTCTCCAATTTGAGGTCAAGATACTTCTCATCATCACTCAGGTTTTAATTAGAAATATTGCCTTCAAAATTCCCAAAGTTTCTCTTAGTATTACTTTTTTTATGCCTTAGGGATCATTGTAGTCTCATACTTAGTCTCATATATTTTTCATTTCCCTTATTGCATTTGTATTCCCAAAAACAATAGTCTCAGTCTTTGGTGTCATTCTAGTCGAATTCATATTGGTCACATCTAGCTAGAATCATTCTTTCATATGATAATCATGCAATCTCAAAAGGACAAACATCAAATGGTCTCTCATGTTCATCTAGACAATAAACCTATAAAAAATAGTCTACAGGAACCAAAAAGAAAATACACGCCCTTAGGGGAATCGATTAAGTCAACTTTAAAGAAGCTCGTGCAATCAAATGACATCATACTTCTAGAAGTAATACATTATGAGCTATGATATTTTAAACCATCCTAGCGGAGCGACAATGACTTCTATGAATGCCACAGGACCAAAGGATATAAGACTTAAAATTGATTAAATTTGAAAAATCTCATCCAAAATCTTATTGACCAAGGTGACTTTACCATTAAAGATTTTCCCAATAATTCACATAATGAGGAGTTAGACATATGTCAAGATGCTATTCCAAAACGTGATCAAAATTATATACCAATGTCTAGAAATGGCTCACAATTGACCTCTATATCCCCCACCATTCCTTCATCTACACCATCTCTATCATACGATGAATATGATGATGACACCTTTCCATTTAACCCCAAGGGATATCCACAATACAACCCCAAGATATTTCATTCCTCTGTACTAGTCCCTTTTACAATTCAACAATCTTAGATCCAATGTCATCTTATGCTCCATTCCCAAGAAAAATTACTCCAGTGATTCCAAGTCAAAGTATGATCCCATCATATGCCCAAGTGATGATTCCTTTGAAGAATCCACCATATATATCCAAACTCATACCCAATTTCATGAGGACAATCTGAAGTATAAAGAAAAATGTCCTAAAATGAGTCAAGATCAAGATACCATGAATGTCCAATCCCATTCAATCTTTGACTGAGATCCCATATTCATAGAATCTCATGATGATCCCCTTGTCCATTTGTTTCCTATCCAACATGATCCCCATCCATCCCAAGGGAAAACAACCCTTCTGATTCTTATCTATAATTCATCTCATAAGCATGATCATGATGTCCCTTATACTCCATCTCATTATTCTCTTCTATGTCAAGATCAAATTATCCCTCCAAAATCCTACATTTGTCAAGATCAAAGTATCCCTCCATGTCCAATAGAAGATCTTATCAATCCTTCAACTCCATATCATAATCCTCCATGTCCACCAAAATATTCTATCATCCCTCCATCTCCATGTCATAATTCTCCATGTCCACCACATGATCCTATCAACCCTCCATCTCCATGTCATAATCTTACATATCCACCTCAAGATCCCATCACCCCTATCCAAAAAAATAATTATCCTATTACATATCAACTTGGTTCATCCAATTTCATTGTGTCAGGTCTACTTCATGGTCTTACCATTCCTCGCATGCTTCCTCCATCTCAAAATGGACTCACATCTTATTTAAAAAATAATCAGTGTTCCATTGCCAAGAAGATTTGTCAAAAATTGAATTATCAAGGAAAGGGGTTAGGCCTTAATGAACAAGGTATGGTAGAAACCCTTGATATAAAAGAAAACCCTAATTATCATGGCTTTGGATACATATATCCCTTTCAAGATGTTGATATCCATCTAAAATCCTACATCCCTCACAATAAACCCAAACATACAAATTCTCCATCCTCCAAATCATTTTTGGATCATTATAGCTCAAAGTCAAAGTCAGTGTCCCTTCCATCAATCTTAGGACGTATATCCCAAAGTTAGTGTCTTTGTCCCTTCCATCCATCTTACATCCTTATATTCATCCATCAACCGTCTATATCACCCCAAGTCCACAATCCATTTACCCTTTCAAAAGTTAAGATTGGCAAAGGCAGACATCTTTGAGAACCCTCCAACCATTCATCTATATGAACTCCTTCAAAGTTCCTTCATCTCATCCATCCATCCTTGAATCCTGATGCTCTTGGAAGCAATTTGGATGCCAAGCATTAAATCCACAAGTTTGAAAATCTACATATGTTAAAGGATCGATATGTCCCATCTAAAAGACATGCAAAAACAAATAAAAATTTTATCCAACAGAAAAAAGAAAAGTCTAAAAGGTCGCAAAGGCCCACCACAAAAATGAAAATCAAGAACCATGTGGATTCCCAAGTCTCTTATTGAAGTAGTTCTTTCAAAAGAACCATGGAGGAAATAAAAATTAAAAACCACATGGATTTCCATGTTGCTCATAGAAGCACTACATCCTAAAGAAAGATCAAAATTGGCATCCAAGCTTTCTATTCCAAAGGCTCTCACCATTCATCCACATAAATATCTTCCATATGCCAAATCTATTTTGGGCCCCTATATCCCAAAATATACTACCTTAGATCCTCTGTTACCTCCTCCATCCATTTTGGATCCTTTTATCCCAAAATCCACATTCATTCCTCCATCTAAATATCAAAATCTAAAATTCATTTTCCTTCGAGCACTCCACCACCCTCAAGGTGTGTGTCGACTTTGATCTTTCCAGCATTTCAATCTACTCATACACAAATCTTCCAACAACCCATCCATTATCAAACACCTAATTTTCATTTGTTCATCCCTCTTATCCAATCCTATACATAAATCCTTACCCTAGTCCATCTTATCACCCATGTCATCCTCGTTTTTCATCACCCTATCAACATCTTTGAGCATACTTTCAATAGTCATGATCCATTATAGCACACCCTTCAGGAGTGCTATCCAAAAAACAAGATACTTGAATCCTTCCTTCACATTATTTCATGTGTCCATTGCCTTCCAAAAAGTCAAAAATACAAAAAAAAAATGTCACTGTGATGAAAACTTGGCAAATAGGCGTCTTGTGTGACACAAAACAAATTATGAAAAAAGGGAATAAAGAGAAATAATTTGTCCTATGGTGAAAACCACTTCTTTGGGTGCCTTACAGGTACCATGATGAAAACCTAGCAAACAAGCGTCATGTGTATTCCATTACCCTCTTGCACTTTACACTTGGAGGCATGTTTCATTCATGTTATCCTACTTACCACATCCTCCATGATCCCTCATACATCAATCCCTTTTTACACCTTTGATCTTAACAAGGTTTCATGCATACTTTCAACCTCTCCTTTGTCTTATCCATCCCTTACTTCAGTCATCCATTATCATATTTCATATTATCTATCCCAAATCCAATTCTTTGCCTTGATCAAAACTAAGGAAAAAATGCAAAACATATTTTTAGAAGCCTCTTTACATGTTCATCCTCGTAGACCACATGTTATTCATTATGTCATGTCATTGCCTACACAACCACATATCCAATCCCTTAGCTTTGATAAACATGTTGTCTTATTGTGAGATATTCCTTGCATAAAAATTAGCTATGATTCCATTATAAGCTACTCCCATATTTCACCTATCCATTTCCATCCCATTAGCTCATTCAACTATTCATAAAGTTTCATGCCTTGATAAACATTGGGGCAAGTAAATACATCTTGTTTGAGAATAAATCCTAACACACGCCTTTCACCTCAATCAATGATAAATATTTCTAAATATCATAAAAATTCATGAAATAAAAAATCATAAAAACCATAACAAGTCTTGGAAAAATCTAAAAAATCATAAAATATCCTAATAAAATTAGTAAAAAAAAAAAGTTCCAAAAAATTCTTAAAATTTGGAAAACATAAAAAATCTAAAAACAAACTTTCTCTTTGTCATTGTCAATAAAACCATCCCTTTTCCATGACAGACATTAGGGCAGACATCAAACACAACAAGTTTGAGCTTAAAAAATTATGCATCAATAAGCCAACCTTCCAAGCTAGTCTACAACCTAACCAATCAATTACATGTCAGTTTTATACATACCTATCAAACAACGTGACGTGCATTTATGGATATGTATTTCTTAGAAGATGCATCCTATCAGATAGCATGCCTTAATGGATACATCTTTCCTACAATTGGAATCCTATCAAATATTTTCCTATCAAGAAACACTCATTTTTGGCAAGAAGATCAGTATGGTTAGTGACTCATTTGGGTAAGTGAGTCTTACCTTTTCATTGATTTATCTTAAGTCATGTACCTATGCTTCTCTAGGATATTCATGAAGACAAGAGAATCCAAGATGGTTCATGACTCTATTTTCTATATCTATTGTTTATGAGGTGTCTTTTTATGAATTCTAAGAAGAACATTTTGGGTGTCTGTGATAGGTAGGACCACATATGCACAAAATCTCTAATATTGTAAAAGAAAACAATTGCTCTTGGCTGGCGTTGCATATACCTCAACTCTTAATTCCCATCCTTAAATGAATTGGTCAACATTCCTTATCTCTTCAAAGTGTCTGTCAAAATGCAAAGGGATAATCCTACCTTGATCTTTCATATCTTGGTGGGAAAACACCTATTTGCTAAAATAAGTCTCTTAATGATGAAATAATTGCTCAAATAAGTTAGAAAGTAAAGTGGTTAATAAATTATGGATTTCAATTAGAATTCTTCTAACTCTTATTCATGTTTGCCACTACTAACAAGTCTATCAGTCAATCGAAATGTTCAATCAATCCGTCAATCCGTCAATCTGTCAAAATGGTCAGATGAATTTGTCAACTTTGTCAAATCATTCAATCGGTCATCCAATCAATCAATCACCATTTGTCTTATATAGGATGTATCTTTCCCAAAACCAAATGTTGTCGGTTGTCTTATATAGGGTATGTTTTCCCTAAAACTAGAAATTTTCACTAGCCTTATATAGGATGGGTCCTTCCTCAAACTAGGCATGATTCCTGTCAACAATCTCTATGTCCAATGTTGGTCAAATAGTCATCATAACCTACCAACATTCATCACTTCTTACTAACTATTCTTCTCTTTCTTCATTTCATCTAACATTTTTTTATCTTATTTTGAGAGATCATTCCTACATCTCTTGCACAAAAAATCTCTCAAGGGGCATCTATTGCCCTATTGTCAACTTGTGCATATTGGGGCATGTTGGGGCATAATTTCCAGTAACTATCCTTGAAACAACATTTGAAAATGGATTGTCTTAAAGAGGGGCAAAATGTAGAAACCTAAAATTGACCTATTGCTCATGCACAATAATTTAAATAATATTCCTCTTAATTGATTAAATAATCTTTATTATTTAATTAATTAGTGTCTTTATACTATTTTCAAAATTCAAATCCATAAATTCATAATTAAGTAAATTTAATCGATTATTTAATTATTAAACATCTAACTAATTTTTATCACTTATTCTTCTATAAATTAATTAAATAATAATAATTATCTAATTGATCCCTTGTCTTCATAATTATGTTAATTAATTAATACTTGCTCATTGTTAGCATTACATTTATGTAATAACCCCAATTAATTCATCATTTTTCCTAATATTAAATAAATGTTAATTTATTTAATTTACTAATTTATTCCTCTCATGAATAAATAAATATTATTTATTTATATTTCACATGTGCAATTAAATTAATTTTCTAATTTTTTTAATTAGATTTATTCTTCTAGTAAGTCTCAGTTAGACTATTCAATCATCTTTCCTAACTATTCAATCACCTTTTCCAACTGGTCAATCTATTCAGTTCTTTATTTAATCTAATTAGTTCTTTGTCCAATCTCTTATGTTGACTAATCAATCTATTTGGTCATCTCTCAAATCAATTCAGTCCAGTGTCTAATCAAAATTAGTTCACTCACATTCAAATGAATGAACAAGTCAATCTATTCACTTCACTTCTTAATCAATTGAGTTCAACTCTTCATTCAAATCTAATTGGCTCTTTAATCAATCTCACTCATCTCCTCAATCAGAGAATCCTGATTGAAATCTAGAAAGTCTATATAATGACAACTAATTCTAATAATTTTCAACCACACACTTTGAATTCTTATGCTGTCAAAGCGAGCACAAGTTGAGAGCCCACATGTAATACCCACCCCCTATGTTGTTATCAGTTTTTGGTGCCATACTCTTTCAGGCTATGGTTTTCAGTTGTTTATGTCAGATTCTTTTGGGCTTTGCTGTTATGAACATTTACTTTTCAGTTAGTTGGATTATCTATGGATTTATGATTCTATATCATGTTTTATAAATAAATGATGCTTCGTGATGATTATTGCTTATGCATTGTATTAGATGTATATGAGTACTTTCCCCATACTTGCATGTGGTTAGGTTACATGTTTATGTATGTATGGCGTGTTTGGTGTGGCAGAGGATGGAGACATAGTTACTTACATTTGCAAGGTCCACACGTTCGAACGATCCCTGTCATTGTTTGCTATGATATATTTTGGATGTACATGTGTGTGCTTGTTGTGACAGGTTTGCAGGTACAGGGCATCATCTTCCATGAATTGGCAGGAGTGAGCACGCCCATAATATAACTCAAATGGTAAATAGGGGAGTTAGCAGTCAGACCCAAAACCTTAACCTAAACCTACTTTGTCCTAGGATTGAACAAGAATCGATTTGTCTACCCTACCTGAATTCATCCAAGGGATATGAATTTGTGGTTACCTCCTTGTTGATGTGTTGTGTTACATTTCGGTTGTCCTATGTATGAGTGTCATTAATTTTTATTAGGACTTAATTAATTATCAAATTAATTATATTCTTGTTCATTTTTGTTGAAATTATTTAAATAGTAAATGTAGGGTATTTAATTAACGTGATTAATTAAATACCTATGTTTAATTATTAAAATAGTTTAAAATGCAATTTTAGAATATTAATTTTAAAATGCAATTTTAGAATATTAAATTTAAATTGAGTATTTGACTCAATTTTGAATTATTGAATTTAAATTGGATATTTGATTCAATTTTAAATGGATAAAAGCTCTTTTGATTTTTGTGAGTATATTTAATATATTTGACATTTAAAATAAATGAATAATCATGTTTTTAGGAAATTTGTTTTCTTCCTTTTTCTAAAAATCAATTAAGGTGAAATTCAATTAAAGAGGGTTTTAATTTTTATTCTGATTATTGATCTTTCTTACTGGTGGTAATCCATTAGGTTCATTATCAAAAACAATATCCTGAAACTCCTCCGAGAAATCTGCAACTTCTGCAGGTACATCTTCTACTTCTTCTTTACCCACTTTTGGAATTAGGGAAAACAACATATACTCATGTCTCATACCTTCTAATAATTTTCTTTCATCAACTAAACATATTCTGGTATTACTACATACCTTTTCTCATGTTTCCTTTAATGGCTTTAGCTTGTGTTGGACTCCATCCTTTGTCAAAGAATAAGTATTAGAAGGACCATCATGTATAAAATGCCTGTAAAACTTCCAAGGCCTTCCCAACAACAAATGACATGCATCCATGGGGATGATATCATAAAGTACCTCATCTCGGTAACTTCCAATATTGAACTTCACTAAGCATTGCTCATTAACAAGGACCTTGTGGTCATCCTGCACCTAGGAAATTCTGTATGGACATGAGTGTTTTCCCTTTTCAGCTTCAACTTTGTGACCATTTCTGCTGATACTAGATTATCAGTGCTTCCACCATCAATAATCACATTACAACACTTATCCTCACACTTTCATCTAGTGCAAAATAGGTTCTTCCCATGATGTGATCTTTTCTCTTCATTTATCAAGATCCTCCTGAAAACTAGGGATTCTCCTCTCTCAGCATCATCTTAGTATTCTGACTGAGCTTCTTCATTTGCATGCGCAACTCGTGCATGGCCTTCAGTCCTCCAATCTTTCTTTCCTTGATGCTGTGGGCATTCATAGGCTCAATGCCCTTCTTCTCCTTAATGGAAACATGTTCCACAAAAACCTCCTCTTCCTGGTCCTATCCCTCTTCCTCTTCCTCTCTGATCCCTAGTATTTTGATCATGAAACTGATTGAAATTATTTCCTCTCTGATTCTGACTGCTACTTGACTCATCATTCTTTTTCTGATCTGTGTTTCGGCCTCCATAAGACCGTCCACCAGATCTTCCACCACGACCTCTTCCATCTTACTTTCTTTCAAACTTCTTGTTAAGCTTCTCTTCCACTCTTAGGGAAAATTGGTACACATCCTCAATACTGAACATTCTAACCAGACTCAACTCATCCTAAATACTTGGCCGATACCCATGAAGGTAACATACAACTTTTTCCTTCTTAGGTTCTGCATGACCTGTTCTAATGAGGACTTGGTAGAACTCTTTTGTATACTCCTGCACAAATGTTTCCGCTTGTTTCAACCCTTGCATTTTCTTCAACAGATCAATCTCATAATCAATGAGAATGAATGGTATCTTTAATTTCTTCACCATTCGGTCCCATCTTGTGATTTTATCCTTTCCTCTTCTATTCCTCTCCAACTGAATCTCTTGCCACCAAATTTTTGCATGTTCCTTTAGTTTGGCCTTCACAAATTTGACCCGATCTAGATCTTAGACATCTTCATACTCAAAATATTCTTCTTGATCATTGATGCAGTTGATCAACTCATTTGGGTTAAGATTTCTTGAAAATGTGGGAACTTTGATCTTGGGTCTCTTTCCAATCTTGGAAATGGCCCTCAAAATCCTATCCTCCTTAGGATCTCTAGGCACTTTTGGTGCTTCCTAATCACCTTGTCCTTCTTCTTCAAATTCCTCTTCACTTTCATCTCTACCCACAATATTCACTCCTCTATGTAGCTCCTCTTGTAATGCTTGCACTTGTCTTTGGAGGGCTCTAAAACCCTCTTCTATCACACCTGCATCTCTCCCGCCACAGTTCCTTCGTGTGTTTTCAACTCTTATCAATTCAAACCCACAACCACAATCTTGGTGCAAACTGCCTCACAGTCAGCAATTTGTCTACACACTCAGGAACTCTTGCTCTGATACCACTTGATGAAGGGTACTCCCCTTATTAACACAAACAGACAACAAAATCAAGAATAACAAGATTTGCAAAGACAAGAAATGAGCTTTCTGTTATCCTCAATGAAATAAAATTACAATATTCTGAAATATAACATGCACATTCAGAAATACAACATGCACAACCACATGAGCATTTTATTACAATAATCTGAAAGCCAGAGCTACTAGATGCATAACTGAGAACTGTCCTAGACAACTCTATGAGCCTTCAATATATAGGCAATTTTAACCACCCAAGAAGATTCTAGAAATCAAAACCTAAATTTTGAGGCCAACCATACCTAAGATATTATTATTCATTTTTGTTACATTAGAATAGGCCCAAACAAATTCAGAACCCAAAAAGAAATTTTGAAGGAACTTTAACTTTTCAAATTCAGGTAGCGCAACTTCCAGAGACCATAACTCATCACCCGTTGACCCGATGGGCCACCATAACCCCCTTTCAAAAATGCTACAAAGTGCTCTACACCGCCTATCTCATGCAAGCTCCATTCAACCAATGTTTTGACCCCATTTGGAGCCTCTAAAGCCTTCAAAACTGAGTTTGAAGTTTTTGTACCCTGCTGCACATACCAAAAATATTCAACATCTACAAAACTATACTTGATTTGGAAATGAAACTTTACTGGTAGGATGATACAACCAAAGTGAACCTCCAAGGAAGAAAATAGAACATTCTGAGCTCAAACAAAAAAAACTTACTAAAAATAGTAACTTTCCAGAAATAGCAACTCTACACAAAATATCCCCTTATTGAAAAGAAACCAAAAAATATATTTTTGGGTGATGCAAGATTGTTCTTACACCTAGGATGCTCCTATATATGACACCTGAGGTAATTTGAGAAGTGACCCTATCACGTCTCCAGTAGTCAAAGGAAAACCAAGACGGTTAACCTCCTTGATAGCCATGTTGAATCTTCTACAGGTCGTCCTTTCTATTTGACCAAATATTCATCATATGTCTTGTTCCTTGTTCTTCTGCCAACACGACTGTCCAAAATGTCTTCAATCTCCTCTGTAGTTGAAGTAGTTGTTGGAATATTCCACTATCCTTCTGTAACCTGATCCTCAATACCTCCCTCATGATATTCTGTCAAATCTTAAATGTTAAATACTGGTGAAATATTGAGTTCACTGGGCAACTCTACTTCATAAGCATTTCTTGAATCATGCTTCTTCAATATTTTGTATGGTCCAAACTTCTTCATCTTCAACTTATTATATGTTCCAACAGGAAATCTCTCCTTTCTCAAATGAACCATGACTTCATCTCCCACCCGGAACTCCTTATGCCTCTTTTTCTTATCTGCCTTAGCTTTATACTGTGTATCCATTTTATTAATATGTTTCCTCACCTCCTCATGCAAATTCTTCAAATATTCTGCAAAGTCTTCAGCTTCAGTGCTACTTAGCTCTCCTTTATCCAACTTTCTTAATTTTGATGCATTTATGGGACTACTTCCATATACTATTTGGAATGGTGATTTACCAGTACTCCTATTGACAAAATTATTATATGAAAATTCCACCTGTGGTAAAACCAAATCCCATCCCTTTGGTTTATCTGCAACCAAGAATCTCAACAGGTTTCCCAAACTCTTATTCACAATTTTTGTTTGTCCATCAGTTTGTGGATGGTGTGCTGAGCTGAACTTCAAATCTGTCTTCAACTTTTTCCATAAGGTTCTCCAAAAGTATCCAAAAAACTTGGTGTCTTGATATGAAACTATGCTCTTTGGTAAACCATGTAGTCTTACCACCTCCCTGAAAAACAATTCTGCAACATGAACAATACCATTAGTCTTCTTGCAAGAAATTAAATGTGCCATTTTTGAAAACCTATCCACCACTACAAAGATGGAATCATGCCCTCTCTGAGTTCTCAGTAGGCCAAGAACAAATTCCATAGTAATATCCTCCCATGGATTCTCTAGCATAGGTAATGGTTGATATAATCCTATATTCTAATTCACTCATTTTTCCATCTGACATACTCTGAAACTTTGTACAATTTCTTAACATCCCGCTACAAGTGTGGCTAATAATAATTCTCACTAACCAGAGAAATGGTTTTATCTCACCCAAAATGTCCATCCAGTCCTCCACTATGCTTTTCTTTGATTAGATTCTCCCTAATGGATCTCTTTGGAATTCATAACTGACTACCTCTGAACAACATATCCTCCTAGATTATGAAGTCCAACCATTTGGTTCTATCTAGAATAACAGGTTCTCTACAAGCTTTTCAAGCCTCGCCAAAATCTGGATCTTCAGGATACAAACTCTTGAGTTCCTTGAACCCAACAACCTCAATCTACATCTCTGTCAGCAAAATTAGTCTTATGCTAAGGGCATCTGCAACCCTATTAGACTTCCCACTCTTGTGTTTCAAAACAAAAGTGTAACTCTACAAAAAATCAACCCATTTCAAAAGCCTTTGATTCAACTTTCCTTGACTATTCAAATATTGCAAAGCTTAATGATCAGTAAATAAAACAAATTATTTTGGAAAAATATAATATCTCCACTTCCTCAATGTCTGAACTATAGCATAGAACTCCTGATCATAAACATAATATTTTCTCTTGGCATCATTCAACTTCTCACTAAAATAAGCAATGAGTTTACCTTCCTGACTAAAAATTGCTCCAATAGCATTACCACTAGCATCACAGTCTACTTGAAAAACCTTGTCAAAATTTGGAAGTGCTAAAATAGGTTTTCCTATAACTTTTATTTTCAACAATTCAAAACTCTTATCTGCCCATATAGTCCACTTAAACTCTTTCCTATCCCCTCTCATTGTTTCAGTCAAGGGTACACAAATTCTACTGAAACTTTGAATAAAGTTTCTGTAAAAGATATCCAAACATTGAAAATATCTTACCTCAGTAGCACTCCTTGGGGTAGGCCATTCGAGGATAGCCTTCACCTTCTTTAGGTCCAGTTTTAGACCTTCTGCTGAGACTAAAAATCCAAGATACACTAATTCCTTCTTCACAAAACTGCACTTCTTCAGATTAATCAACAACTTCTCAATCGTTAACCTCTCAAAAACCTTGTGAATATGCATTATATGTTCTTCCAATGTCTTATTTAAGATCAAAATATCATCCAGGTAAACAATATTAAACTTACCCAGAAATTCTTTCAGTACTTCATTCATGAGCCGCATGAATGTGCTCGGTCTATTGGTTAGCCCAAAAGGCATGACTAACCACTCATACAAGGCCTCCTTTGTCTTGAAGTTTATATTCCATTCATCTCCTTCTTTGATCTTGATTTGGTGATATCCACTCTTTAGGTCTATCTTTGTGAAATACAAAGATCCACTCAAACAATCCATAATATTATCCATTCTTGGCAAGGGAAATCTATACTTGATGGTGATCTTATTGATAGCCTGAGAATATATAGAATCCTCCATTCTCCATTTTTCTTTGGTGATAATACGGCTGGTACAATACATGGACTCAAGCTCTCTTAGATCAATCCCTTATGCAACAACTCATGCACTTGTCTGTTCAATTCCTCACTCTCTACTGGAGTCGTCCTATGGGCTGCCTTGTTTGGAAAACTAGCCCCTGGGATCAAGTCCATCTGATGATCGATCTTTCTTACTGGTGGTAATTCATCAGCTATATTGTCAGAAATAATATCCTAACACTCGTCCAACAAATCTACAACTTATGCAGGTACATCTTCTACTTCTTCTTTACCTGCTTTTGTAATTAGGGAAAAACACATATGCTCATGTCTCATACCTTCTAAGAACTTTCTTCCACCAACTAAACATATTCTGGCATTACTACGTACCTTTTCTCCTGTTTCCTTCAATGGCTTCAGATTTTTTTGGACTCCATCCTTTGTCAAAGAATGAGTATTAGCATGAGAACCGTGTATGGAATGCCTACCAAACTACCAAGGCCTTCCCAAAAACAAATGCCATGCATTTATGGGGATGATATCACAAAGTTCCTCATCTTGGTAACTTCCAATCTTGAACTTCTCTAAGCACTGCTCATTGACCATGACCTTGTGGTCATCCTACACGTAGGAAATTTTGTATGGACGTAGGTGTTTTTCCCTTTTCAACTTCAAATTTGTGACCATTTCTTCTGATACTAGATTATCAGTGCTTCCACCATCAATAATCACATCACAACACTTATCCTCACACTTGCATCTAGTATGAATTGGCTCTTCTTTTGATCTAAGATCTTCTCTTCATTTATCAAGATCCTCCTGACAACTTGGGTTTCCCCCTCTCAACATCATCTGAGTGTTTTTACTGAGCTTCTTTGTTTGCATGTGCAACTCATGCATGGACTTCAGTCCTCCTATTTATCCTTCCTTGATGCTGTGGGAATGTATAGGCTTGATGTCCTTCTTCTTCGCAATGGAAACATGTTCCACAAAAACCTCATTTTCTTGGTCCTTTCCATCTTCCTCTCTGATCCCTATTATTTTAATCACAAAATTGATTGAAATTATTTCCTCTCTGATTCTGACTGCTACTTGACTCATCATTCCTTTGTTGATCTTCATTTCGGCCTCCATAAGACCGCCTGCCAGATCTTCCACCACAGCCTCTTCCATCTTGCTTGCTTTCAAACTTCTTGTTCAGCTTCTTTTCCACTCTTGGGGAAAACTAGTACGCCTCTTCAATACTGGTCATTCTAACCAGACTCAACTCATCATGAATACTTGGCCGCAACCCATGAAGGTAACGAACAACTTTTTCCTTCTCAAGTTCTGCTTGACTTGTCCTAATGAGGACTCGGTAGAACTTTTCTATATACTCCTGCACAGATTTTTCCGCTTGTTTTAACCCTTTCATTTTATTTAGTAGATCAAGCTCATAATTAACTGGAATGAATTGTCTCTTCAATTTCTCGACCATTCGGTCCCATCTTGTGATTTTCTTATTTCCTCTTCTATTCATCTCCAACTGAATCTCCTGCCACCAAATTTTTGCATGGCCCTTCAGTTTGGCCTTCGCAAATTTGACCCGATATGGATCTTCAACATCTTCATACTCAAAATATTCTTCTAGATCATTGATCCAGTCGATCAG
Source organism: Thuja plicata (assembly GCA_018584345.1). Classification (NCBI taxonomy): domain Eukaryota; kingdom Viridiplantae; phylum Streptophyta; class Pinopsida; order Cupressales; family Cupressaceae; genus Thuja; species Thuja plicata. The sequence goes on along the minus strand of MU223914.1, from coordinate 1,246,874 downwards.
CTCCTCTGGGTTAAGATTTCCCAAAAATGTGGAAACTTCAATCTTGGGTCTCTTTCCAATCTTGGAAATGGCCCTCAAAAGCCTATCCTCCTCAGGATCTCTAGGCACTTTTGGTGCTTCCTGGTCACCTTGTCCTTATTCTTCGAATTCATCTTCACTTTCATCTCTACCCCCAATATTCACTCCTCTACACACCTCCTCTTGCAATGCTTTCACTTTTCTCTAGAGGGCTCTAAAACCCTCTTCTGTCACACCTGTAGCTCTCCCGCCACGATTCCTTCATTGAGGCATTTTTTACTCTTATCACTTTGAACCCACAACCACAGTCCTGGTGCAAACTGCCTCATAGTGGGTGATCTCTCTACACACTCAGGAACTCCTGCTTTGATAACACTTGATGAAGGGTACTCCCCTTATTAACACCAACACACAAAAAAATCAAGAATAACAAGATTTGCAAAGATAAGAAATGGGCTTTCTATTATCCTCAATGAAATGAAATTACAATATTCTAAAATATAACATGCACATTCAAAAATACATGCACAACCACATGGGCATTTCATTACAATAATCTACAAGCCAGAGCTACTAGATGCATAACCCAGAATTTCCCTAGACAACCCTATAGGCCTTCAATATATAGGCAATTTTAACCACCTAAGAAGATTCTAGAAATCAAACACTAAAGTTTGAAGCTGACCATCCCTAAGATATTATTATTCATTTTTATTACATTAGAATAGGTCCAAACAACTTCAGAACCCAAAAATAAATTTTGAAGGAACTTTAACTTTTCAAATTTAGGTAGCGAAACTTTTGGAGACCATAACTCATCACTTGTTGACTCGATGGGCCACCGTACCCCATTTCAGAAATGCCACAAAGTTCTCTACAACACCTAGCTAGTGTAAGCTCTAGCCAGCCAAGGTTTTGACCCCATTCAAAGCCTCTAAAGCCTTAAAAATTGGGTTCGAAGTTTCTATACCTTGCTGCCAATACCGAAAATATTTAACATCTACAAAGCTAGACTTGATCTGTCAATGAAACTTTACTGGCAGGGTGATATAATCAAAGTGAACCTCAAGGGAAGAAAATAGAACATTCTGATCTCAAACAAAAAACTTACTAAAAATAGTAACTTTCCAGAAATAGCAACTCTGCACAAAATAGTCCTTATTAAAAAGAAACCAAAAACTATTTTTTTTGGGTTATGCAAGATTTCTCTTACACCCAAGATGCTCCTACATCAGTCTACCCAAGGAAAATCCTTCAAAATTTTATTTTCGTTCATCTTGAGAAGCCAACTTTTGAAAGGACTCTAAAGTCACATGTAAGTGGTCCTATGGTTAAAAACCACCCTTACTCATAGGTATATCAAGTGGGCTTACTTAAAGGACCTTAACTCCACCATAAGAGTTAGTTTAACCCCTCAAAAACTGACCTAAATTTTACCTATGGGTCAAACTTGATTTGACGAAACTCAAGGCTGTCTAACCAAGTGGTCTCATGGAGATTCTACAAGGTAATTTCCTATGCATTGGTTTTACACAATATCCCTTCAATGGACATGTCATTGCAAACACATACACATCACAAGTGTCAAGTGACACTATTAATACACATCACAAAATACACATGGCATGCCCATTTAGGAAATACGTAATTAACAAATACAATTTGAATAAACATACACGCATTTACTTTTACGAATAAAACACATTACATACAAGGTATTGTCTCTTCAATTAGACGCAACCTTGGCTTCACTATCACACATAGGTTTGGCCTTAGTTCTTTGAATAATTCCATGGTCACTCCTGTAGATCTCATTTTGAGCATCAATAGTCCAAGAAAATCACATGTATATATAAATGTAAAAGAGAGAATATCATTCAAGCATAAAATATTTTAATTGACATCTTCTCAAAATAAAATCATAGCTCAACATTATAGAAACCAATTAATATTTTTCCCAAGCAATTCCTCATGAAAATATATGTATATATGCAAGTATATGAAAGAAATCAATTTAGTCACATAACATCGTGTTAACATATTGTTTACTCTAAATCATAACTCAACATGGATAGAATCAATTTAACATGAAATCCAATACTCAATTATATCATCATAATAATCATTTAAGTCAACTAACCATAATGCATGCATAAATGTATCATAACATTGTTAATCGCAAGTATTGAAATCAACATAAAATGGAATGCATCATATCCAATGCTATCAAATCCTTTTCCAATAAAGTCTAAATTCTCAATGCATCAAAATAGTGTATCAAATAATAAGTCTATCATGAAAATAAATGAATTTTTATGATTGGCTCGGGGTAGGGCCTCACACCCCCTAGGCATGAACTTCCTCCTGGAGTTCATCAAAAACATGGGGCTGCTGATATCTCATCTATGTTGCATCCTCCCATAATGTTGTAACCTCATCATAACAATCCCACTGAACCCTAACCTGGTCCAGCTCTCAGCCTCGAAGAGCCAGCATCTAGCGAGCTAAAGTGTGAATGGGCTCCAAAGCCAGCTTCCCCTCTGACTCCACCTGCAAGGTATCCCAATCTATGATATGAGACTCATCATAAATATATTTCCTTAGTATAGAAAGATGAAACACATTGTGGATGTGTGACAGGATAGGTGGAAAAGATAGACAATAAGCAACTGGTCCTATCCTCTCAAGGATATCAAATGGTCCAACAAATCGAGTTATGAGCTTAGAGCCTTTTCCATAATTAATTGGACTCTTAAGTGGCCACACTCTCAAGAAGAATTTATCACCAGCCATATAGATACAATATATCCTCTTCGCATTTGCATACTTCATTTTTCTATCCTGAGATTCTCTAAGGTGTTGTGTAATCAAATCCACCTGGTGCTCCATATCTCAAACTAACTCTGGCCCAATAGCTAGTCTATCCTCAACACGATCCCAAGTCAATGGTGTCCTGCACAGACTACCATATAAGGCCTGAAAAGGTGGCATCCCCAAGGATGTGTGATATCCATTATTATAGGAAAACTCTACCAAGTGTAGGTACTCCTCCCATATTGTCTAATGGTCCATAACATACATGTATAACATGTCCTCTAACACTTGGTTAAGCTTCTCTGTCTGACCATTTATTTATGGATGATATGTTGTGCTAAAGTTTATCTTGGTGCCTAAAGATGCCTATAATTCTCTCCAAAAGGAAGATGTAAAGAGGGAATCCCTATCAGAAATGATCTTACGGGGAATGCCATGAAATCTGACAATATCCTGCAAGAACACTTGTTTCACTACTCGTGTTGTGAATATAGTCTAAATGGGTGATAAGTGAGCCACCTTGGACAACTTTTCAACTATCACCATGATGGAATCATGGTGGAGAGATGACATAGGAATTCCAATGATGAAATCCATGGAAATAGTGTCCCACTTTCACTTAGGTATATCATGGAGCTAAAGCAATCCACCTAGATGGTAGTGTTTTGCCTTAACTCTCTAACACTCAAGGAATCAAGCTACTAAATTTGCAATGTGTTGTCCCATGCCTGGCTAGTGATAAAGCTTCCTAAAATATGTATGCATCTTCTTGACCTAGGGATGTGTTACATAAGGTTCTCTATGAGCCTATATCATAATAAAATCCTACAGTCCCCCGAAAGAAGGTACATAGATGTGTCCTCTATGATGTAATAGGCCATCTGACTCCAATGAATAATCAACATACTTCCCCTCTAGGGATTTATGAGATCTAAATACCTGAAAAAACTCTACATACCACTCATCCTCATGCAAGTGATGCAATATGAGATCCCTCAAATCTATACCTGTGGAGATAGAATATATCTCATAAAATATCCTACTTAATGCATCTGCGACTACGTTCTCTTTCCCCTTGATGTAGTAAAAATCAAAATCATACTCACAAAGGAACTCCATCCATATCCTCTAAGGACAATTTAGGTTTGGCTGAGGAAATACACACTGCAAACTCATGTGATCTATATAAAGCTCAAACTGATGTCCTAAGAGGAAGTGTCTCCATCTCACTAGTGCATGCACCACTGTTACAAGCTCAAGATCATGGGTAGGGTAGTTAATCTCACGAGTCTTAAATTTCCTAGACTCATGTGATTGCTCGAATTCCCCACATAAGTACTACTCCCAAATCATCCAAGGAAGCATCTGTACATACCACAAAATGTGTTGAAGGATCTGACACAACAAGGATATGTGCATTGGTAAGTGCTTTCTTGAGTTCCTGAAAGGTCTTCTTGCACTTCTCTGTCCACTCAAATTTATTCCCCTTTCACTAAAGGGAAGTAATAGTGTGTCCCACTCTAGAGAATCCCTCAAAAAAGCATCTATAATACCCTACTAATACCATGAAACTTATGACCTTGATCATAGTGGTTGGCACTGGCCAATCCATGATGACTCTGATCTTCAATGGGTCAACTGAAATCCCATCACCTGAAATAACATGTCCTAGGTATCAGACCTCTGATATAAAGAATGCACACTTTGAAAAACTTCCATATAACTGATTATCTATCAAGCACTACAATACCTATCTCAAGTTCTCCTCATGCTCCTTCTCATCCTAAGAATATATTTGTAGACACCCTAAAATGGACACACTTGCGACCTTACATTAAAATACTAATTTTCATCTATTAATTAATAATTTTTTAATCATTAATTAATCAACTATTTCTTCAAAAACCATTCTGTTATAATAGTCCCAAAGGATAACTAAGAGGGGGGGGGGGTGAAT